>PVJX010001950.1:45712-69949 GCA_004027295.1 Dolichotis patagonum | reverse complement strand
TTAAGCTCTACACATGCGTGAGTCTCTAAAAGCATTCTTTTTTCTCTCTTAGACATTAAAAATTGCCAAATTAGTGTTTGCCTTTGATCAGTTTCTTCTCCAATCCACTCTCCCACTCATGCTCTAGAAATCTTTCTAAACTAAAAGATCGACTTTCTGTCTTCTGTTTCTTCTGCAGGGTCAGCCCAAGTGCCGTGTTTCAGAATACAATGTCCTTCCCAGTCTGGTTTGTCCATTTGCAGGTCCCCGCAGGTACCCAGTGCTGGCTCCAGCCTCTTCCCACACTTCTCAGTGAACTGTCACGTTGTTATCTTACAATTCTGTTTCTGTGTAAGCATTGTCACTTTTACCTTGAATGATCTTACCCAATCTTTTCTTCTAACCTGAAAACGCCTACCTACCATTAACCTCAAAACCCAAACCAAAGCATCCTCTTCTGTAAAAGCTTTCTTGAGCACCATTCTTTTTTGTTGTGCACAGCATCAGTTTCTTCTTTACTCTGCATTCCATAGTGGATTCTTCACCCTGCTGTTAAAGTCTGTGCTTATTACATGATCATTATTAACTTTTCTTTGGTCTCCCCACAAGAATCAAACTTCCCATCAGGATAATATCACGTTTGAATTTATTTCCTCTATATTTAACACAGTGCCTAGAAAAAAAGTCCTTGGAATGTTCTATTGTTGAATTAAATAACATCTTATTCTTATTTAATTATTAGTATTTGGAGACAAATTAGACCTTAGATGACTCTTTATGTACCAAAGATTTTCTACTTCATGGACCATTAGTCAGGCTCCTCTGAGCTATCTTTTATGAAAACCCAAGTCCTTGGACCCCGTCTCAGACTTACCCAGTTCAGGTTTAGCAAAAGTCCTGCTAAGTTAGTCCAGCAAGAATCCCCCACCTTGTACGTATCCTCTTAGAGATTTTCTATTCATCAGTTCCCTCTCTTTCCCCCTTGGATGTTGACTCTCCACTGTCTTTTATATTTGGAGTTCATCTCTTTCTATTCCATTGCAATAGTCTTAGTGCTTGCAGTAACCATGAATGTAATCCTTCTTATCATTTTAACAAGTATCAAAATATCTTTTTCGTTAACATATGCTACATGGTTTCTTATGAAGATCCTGGGGTAAGCCGCTTCTTCTAGACAATTTCTGTTTATTCTACACATGTGAACTTAATGGAATACATTCTCTTCAACCTATATGAGTTAACTTGTTAATTTGTTCCCAAGACTAACTTATTCATTTGCTGGAATTTGATTTTCCAATGTCAGGGTAACAGGGGAGTGGGGAGAAAGATAAGAAATAAGGAGGACTGAAGGTATTTGAGCATAAAGAATGGGATTGCCACTGGCTAACATGGGCTGGGTAATAATTTATAAGGTGGAAACTGGATAGGAAGAGTATCAAAATTTTTGCTTTAAAATATGTTAAGATCTATAACTAGTTCAATCCCTAGAAAAGGAATCTGTAGAATTATTTTTCTTGCCAAGATGGTAACAAACTCAGAGCTGCAATACGGCTGTGCAGTGCTCTGTGTAGTAAGATAGTTGGACAATCGCAAGGTGACATGGGCTACTCACTGCAAAGCTAGGGGCTGGAAGATGTTCATTAAATCTTCCAATGTGAAGGACAGCCTATTTCTATTTCACACAGACAAGCTCAATATTCTAATTAGATAATTAAGCCTCAAGGCAGTTTGGCTTGGATAGAAGTCTACCTAAAGAAAGTCTGTATTGGGCCGGGGATTTAGCTCAGTGGCTTAAGCGCCTGCCTGGCAAGCGTGAGGTCGTGAGTTCAATCCCCGGTACCAAAAAAAAAAAAAGAAAGTCTGTATTTTTCTCCATAGCTTTAAAGCACAGACTGCCTACTCAGCTCCTGGGATTTCTTAACATATGGAAGTATCACTTCTAGCTAAGAGTCTTTCCATGCTTGGTTATAAAGGGTGCTAACACTGCCTCCAAAATAGGATGTTATTAATGTCATCTTTCCTTAAAATTGTGGGTAACCCTGGAAGTTGAGGTAGACATATCTTCCAGAACTCTGGCACAGTCAGTATTTAACTAGACGTCCTTCATGCAAGAGCTTTTTGAAGTGGGAGTGACATAATTATTATCATTGTCAGCTAAGAAATTTAAAGACTTAAAAAAGAGAGAAGGAACTAAAAGGTACCCAACTCTAGAAGTAGTAAGTAGTGGTGTGAGGTTGCGTGTGTGAGTGTACGTGGGCTGAGACACAGAACAGTGTGTTAACTAGTAGTTCGACATTATTCCCACTATTTTGCATAAGTGCAGTTCCTGCAATTTTAACTCTGCACTTTTTAATTTTTTATGTAGATTTTCTTTTAAAAGAAAGAGAAACCCCTGCAGTCTAGTTTATATTTGAATGTCTTTGGGAAACAACGCAGGAAGGCCGCTGGCAAGTTGAGATGTGACTTGCTTTTATTGAGTGATCGTAAAATATCTTATATAAGTAATTGGAGACTATCCAGTTCTTTCTGGTTGCAGTCCTCCAACTCCTAGAAACAGGAAGTTTAGACTCAACCAATGAAACATAAGCAAAGAGCATGACTTCACCAAAAGAGATTTTCATTGGCTGCTAACTTTCCAAGTAGCTTTAAGACACTTTCTAATACTTTAACCCTTGCCTATATGAATTTATGTACTGCAGCACTGGAGCTAATTCTTGATACTAAAGACACAGAATATAGTTAGATTACAGAAACAAATGACATATATTTCCATTCAAAATATATAAGTACTATTAACGGTCAATTTGACTTAAAAATAACTTGATTTTCTTATTTTGCTGACTCATAATACCTCAATTTGTATGCTAGAATGCTAGAGATGCTAGAGAAATATCAGTCTTGAATCAGAAAGAGAACAATGACTATGCAGTGATACCTTGCTGTGTGTATAGAACCCTGGGGTTTCTGAAATAGCTGATATTCTTCATGGGCTATGTTTTCTTACCCATTTGTCTTCAGTACCTGGGGTATTAATGCTGGGGTTATGTGCTTGACAGGGACATAGAAATGTATGCGCATGGGAAGAAATGGTGAACACAGGGAAGGGATCAGAGCAGCACCGGAGGCACTAGAGATGAGAACAGTCCTAGAAGAAATAATTTGTACTTCTCTGGTATAGGAGACCTTTTTTTGAGTCATATGTTAACATTTGTTCTTCTGTACAGTTTCATGATGATTTTGTACTACAGTTATGGCTAATTCTGTTTTTGTCAAACAAATTTTATCCTGTTTTGCAAATTAGATTGGAGATCAGGTAAGGTCAGGATGTAAGAGTTACAGTTGTCTGTATCACTGAGAACCTGAGACAATAAACATCTGAACATTGGTTACCATTGAGCTGATTTGAGTCAGACTTGGGGAAAAGGCTTTAAAAAGATCGTATTTCTTAGTAATAAAAAAAATGAGCACAATCAAGCCTGGAAAAGAAGAGCAGGGTCTTTTACGTCTTTTGCAATAGCTTACAGACTGGTTTTCTCAGAGTCTTAGTATGGTGGAAGGTCCGGTAAGGCTAGAAAAGAGCTAGATTTGACATGTATCCTGGACACTATCTCTATGCAAATTCAGTTTCTTCAACTCTACAAACTGGGAGAAATGGAACCTAATCTGCAGAATAATCATAGAAGTTACAGGCAGGTATGCAGCTCTAAACTTCCTGGTGCCTGCTTCACTGTGTACCTTTTACTTTGGGAAATATTTATTTATCCTGGATAGAGAGAAAAACATGCATTCTTAGAAGAACTTTTATGATATTGACCCCTACTTTATTCTTTCTTGCTACTATATTTGAAAACCTTTTACTTCTGGCTTGACTTCTTTCTCAGTGCTTATCCAGTCCTTATCAAAACAGAAAGAAATACCAACTTGTAAGGTAAAGGATCATCAGTTACACTTGTTGTCAGTGATTTGTTTCTGCTGTGATGAAGCATGAGTCGCTTAAATCCTCTAGGCTACAGCCTTGACCTTTATCTCTGAGGGGAGTCCTCTTGTCCCCCAATGTCTCTGTCTTCTCTTCTTGCTTAACTGTTGTATTCCATGATGAGGGAAGAGTCCTAGACTCTACTCTAGTGCATGTTATTAGGATCTACATTTTCCTACCATCTGCCTTTCCTCAGCACAAAGCTGTGCACACTGTCCCTACCATGGGAATGCATTTCCTGAACCCCAGCTTTGAGCTGATTCTTTGTTATCACTAGCAAAAATCGAGCCATTGGCCTTGACCTCTTCGGGTATCACTATACCATGCTGCAACCAACAACATATCCTTCAGCATTAATCATTCATTTGCTCTTTCCTTTGTCTTCTGTTCTTTCATTCAGTTTCTCAGCACATATCCTAGTTTGAACCTTTCCCTAAGCCCTTGGACGCAGAGTTAAATATACTAGATCAATTCCACTAGGTTTCATCTGGCCATGTATCAGCTTCACCTCGTACTGCACTTATCCCAGCGTGACTCATAACTGAGCTGAGTTATCCTTAAATGCTACTCTTTACTGTTTATAGAAAAATGTATTGAAGAGGGAGATGGAGAAAATGTTAGCAGTCCCAATGCGTATTGATTAATTTGAATATTCCGGAAGTCTTTAATTCACTACTAATACTCTTTTTATAAGTAGAATTATTTATGAGAAAAGTAAAAAGATTAGATAGGTTAGGCTGTGAAAATGTTTTAAATCTACAGATAAGTAGGAAACTGTGCTTGGTGAGAGGCAAAGTTGGGACAAAATAAAATTTAATATATGACTCTTCTCTTCTATATGAATGCTCCAATCTTAATAGATGGCTGATTTGTTATAGTCCTAATAAAGCTAATGGAAATGATCAAAACCTTTCCAAGTATTTCTTGCTTTTACTTTCAAAATCAGTACCCTACTTTCCATCAAATTACAATAAAACATGAAGCCAATATGTAGTCTTTACAGAATCTGCCAGAAGTGTCTACTTTAGATTACCTAATATGAGGACAAATGCCCCAATGCCTTTGTGGCAACCCAGATTGACCTGCTGGCTGTCAGCCTTGTCCTCTGAGCTGATCCTACCAAGAACAGGGATGCCAATGGTAGTTTCTCCTCTCTGGTTAGACTTGGAGTGAAGTCATAGGCCCTGGCCTGAGTTTCAGTGGTCCTGTGAAGCTCTTTCCCTGCCATGCTGACCTTGAATCTGGTTCGTGGAGTGAATCTACATGATATCCATGTTTCCAGCCTGGTATGCAAGATTCTACCTTGTCTTCCATAACGAGAATTTTCTGCCTAATTCATTAGCTGTTTTAGGAACATTTGAAAGAATATCCCATTGAACTTCTCATGCAGATCAGTGTGCAAGTCTGCAAACATCCCTGTAAACCTTAATCTGGATTTTTATTTTCTCTGTAGCTAAATGAAGTCAGTGCCTGCTTCAAGACACAATGTGGTATTTAAGGAACTTGGAAACTCTTTGAGTTCCTAGTACACTGGAAGATCATGGATATGAAGATCAGAAAATCAGTGTTTGAGAAACACCTTCTTTTTTTTTTTCCCTTGGGATTGAACTCAAAACCTCGCGCTTGCCAGGGCAGGCACTTACACTGCTAAGCTAAACTCCCAGCCAGAAGTCTTCTTACTGTGTTGCATCATATGAATGTAAAATATTCTTATAATTGCTCAACAGGAAATACTCTAATAGTATAAAGAAGCACTGGAACAGTGAGGGGCATGTGCTTATGTCCAAGAGACAAAGATTTGTTTTTCCTGGAATGTCATTTTGTCTTCTATTAAATGAAAAGTTTTAGGCTGGAAGACTTTCTAGCATTGACACCAAATTCATGGTGCTATTGTATCTTACTGATGCTTAAATATTTCAATATGATCAATTAATGGGAAGATCCTTTCTTCACTATAAATATGTGCTTATTACATGAAAATGCAACTACAAGGGCATATTGAATATTTTGGGGCATGAAATGATTTAACATCTGATATGACTGCTGATGGATTTATCTAATTTGTAAAAGAAATAGCATGAATGGAAAAACACAACTGTCAGCATGCATTTGTGTTAAGTAAATGATACTAGAAATGAAGAATGGAGAGAACTTTTATGCAGAGTCAATCCAAGAACACCATAATAATCCTCATAATAAATATCTATGATTTATATTGGTTTCATCAATTTGCAGATGAAAGATACAAAACTGAGATAATTTTAATAGTGTAATCAAAGTAAAAGAACTAGAAACTAGAAGCCATACTTCAATTATACCACAACATGTAGGGTTTTTTTTCACTTAAAGACACTAATATCTCAGAAATTATATATGTTCCTTGCCATGTAATTCACTACTCATGCCAGGAAGCTTTTGAAGTCTAAAAGGTGTTAACATTAATTACTCTAAAACAAAAGACATAAAACAGAAGTGACCTAACAAAATAACTGGAAAATACCCTTGTCATATCTGTTATATTTTATTTCAATTTCATCACTGGGTAAGAAAGGAAGATGTAGAAGTAATTTGAGGCCAACTGTTAGTACCTGCACCCACTTCTCAGATTCTCAGTGCTTAACTATAATATTCTTCTGCTGCATAGTCCTGACAGTTTACAATAATTCTTTCTTTATGAGCTGAACTTCACTGAAACTTCTAGCAAATTGTTTTCCTAACAGAATCTGTATTCTTCGTGACTACTATAACATTGGTACTCAGCAGCCTTCTCTCAGGCATAGGAGCATTCAGGAGTTGTCAGTAGGCCTAGGACTGTATCTTCACTCCATGTCTTAAGTGTGTAATGTCTAGCAAGTTATCTAACTTGTTTTTGGCTGAGTTTCTTTATAAGTGAGAAAAGAGCCTGTGGCACCTGAGAGACTGCACAACTTTCGTGTACATAGTGCTGTCAGGAAAGGACCGAAAGTGACATGAGCAACAATACAAGAAAGCCCACATGGGCACAGCCCAAAGGCCAACGGGTTCTGGTTTTCCAGTGAGATTTAGAACTAAGTAGTAAATTCTGGTATCAGGAAATGTGTCAGTGTCTAGCTGATCGAGACTGGCAAGAAAGTCACAGTTTTTGCTTGATAGTTGTTTGAACTTTATGGAGAACAATGAAGTACAGGTTATTGGATTTGGTGGAAGTCGTATTATTGGTGACCTCCTTGGAGTCCACTTGGAGGTTGTTAAAGTAGCCGGTATCAGCTTAGTGTGCTCAAGACCCTGAGTTTCAACCCTAGTACTGCAAAGAAAATATTGACACTGACTCAGAAACAAGCCTTCCTCATGATCAAGAGATTTCTGTCTTAGCAAGATATGGTCAAGCGGCAGAGGGAAAACTGGCACAGAAAAAAAGGAGATAGAGACAAAGAGAGAGATGAAAAAAGAGAGAATCAGTCTCTCTTTTTGCCTTATTTAAAGGCAAGAAGAAAAGACTAATATAAAAAAATGGCAATAATGACAACAGACTAGTGATAAATTTTTATATTAAAACTTCAGTGCATGAAGGTCCCAGCTCCTCCACAGAATGCTCTGGCAGATCACATGGAGTCCTGAGTCTCACCTTCTCTGCTTCACTGAGAGCTAATATTTGCATTCATGTGACAGTGTCCACCTGTAGGGACATTGAGAACTTCAGAATTAAATATCTTACATTTTGTAAAGTACTACATGAAAGGAAATCATTGTAAGTAATGATGTTAACATGTTTGATTACAAATGATTTGAAAAACTGTATGGTTCTTGTCCATTTTCAAGTATTTTTAAGTAGTAACTGATAGTTGTTGTATCATCTGTAAAATAACTATTTGATTATCGTTGCAAATTTGGATTGAAAGCTGAAGATAAAATTAGAGATGTCCACTTTTGCTGAAGTAAGCTGTCTTCAGAGTTTGGCTTCAGTGCAAAAAAAAAAATTATCAGGCTATCAATTAGTTGCAAACTGTCCATCATATCCAAGCACATAGGAAATAGCACATTTAACCCTCCTAAATATCTGATACAATTCCTAATGTAAACTATATTATAAATTATGAAAATCCTGCAGAATGAAAGCTAGCTCTGCTCGGACGAGACTGCTGTGGTGCACTGCAGAGAAATATGGGCAACAATGCTGAACGGGTCTGTAGAAATCAGTTTCAATTCTCATTTGCTTCCCCGTGAAAGAGCCAAAGACACCCAGAGTGCATTGTTCAGCTGTTGGCCAGTGGACTTCTGGGGCCAGTTTCCCAGGGAAAGTTGATATATTGGATGAGAGCAAAAGTCCTTTATCCTGCTTTCAATTGCCATAAAAATCACATTAAATTAAATGTAAATGTTGCCATGCAAAAACCCCATTAAAGCAAACGATCAAAACTGTAACTTTTGTGAGAAATCTGTTATTCTAAAAGGGCATAGTGAGACTCAGAGACCTTTGTGAGAATTCCCAGGGTCTGCATGGATTCTGGGGCTCGGAGTCACAATACCTTTACCTTGCTTGTTATTCCCATTAGACAGGACAAGCCCATTTCCCAACTGGAGAAACTGATTAAGTGCCCCAAGCTTACAAGGTGACCATTTCTAGCCTTGTTCTTTGTCGTTAGCAAGCCCCACCATCATTCAAGTATGTTAGGCAGAGAAATTTCATAAAATGCACTTAAAATTTAAGTGGTTGAAAGAACCCATGGTTGCCTAGCAACCGAGCTTTCAGAGGTAAGCAATATGATATGTTGGAGAAATCTCTAGAGAAGAAAAAACCTGGCCTCTTGCTCAGCTTGTCTGCTGCAGTAAGTGGGAAACACATTTTAGCACTTGGGGGAACTCACCTACAAAGTGACATGCTTGAACTGCGTGATTACAAGTGTTCCTTTCACAGTTTTATCTGTGATCCGGAGAACCATCAAGTTATTAAAGTCTGAAACATAGCACCTGGGTATAGATACTGAATTTTATCATGGAATACCACATCTTTCACCATTCCTGGTTAAATGACTTGCTTACCACCTTGCCAATATGTGGTTCTTTTGTGTGATTTACTTAAAGCATGTTTAGTTTGCGTATAGTGTGCTGGGCACATACTGTGCGGAGAAAGTAAATACAAATGAGTTACAGACTCCCACTTTTAGAGGCTTGTTGCCCTAAAGAGGACAGGAAAATGTACACAAGCACCTTTAAAATGGAGAAAGGTTTAGAAAATCAAGAGTAGCCTTAGAGGTTACCAAGGAAGCAGTCTTTCACTGGACTCTTATGGCTCCCTAGATATCCCAGAAGGTCTTCATTTTAAGATAGGGCTGATATCATAGTAAGTCTGGGAAATTCTCATCCATCTCCCATATCTTGACAAGAAAGGAAATTGAGGCTTAAATTAAGTGACTTACCTTAAATCACACAGCTAGTAAGCAGCAAAGATAGGACTCATTTCCATGCTTTCTGTTTACACATTTACTATTTTTGCGTTGGTTAGACCCTTGATTGAAGGAGGAAATCATTAGGCCCATGTAACAGATATAAAAATAAAATAATAGTCTTTGTAAAAGAGGGGGGGGAATTGCAGCCAAAGGGGTAGCATTTGAACTGCACGTTGGGACACAGAGAATTATGTCTGTGATGCTAGAAGGAAATCAGTCCTCCAAAAATAGGAACTATTATGAACAAAGAAAAAAATATTAGAACAGTGAGACTCTATACAGAAAATGGTGAGAAGATCAGTCTAGAGCACAGGGTATGAGAACCAGAGCCACAAAAGACTAAAGCGAGACAGCTGGGAGTCACTGTGAAGGCCCAGGGACATTGGTCTCATTTAAGAAGCAATTGGGAGATAGTAACAGTTCTGATCCAAAGACAGTATCCCTACACCTATGGGTTTGAATAAGTTGTATGTTTCTAAAGTATAGTCATGAAGACAAATTTTGTAGGAGGAGGCAGGAAGTGGCAGACAGAATGAGGATTGTCAGGAGGCAGCAAGGGAATGGAGTCAAGAGAATTAGAGGCCAAAGGAACGGTTCTGAGGCTGTGAACATGAAGCTGTGCTCAAGCCATCAGCAGCACCAAGGCTCCTCGACAGGAGTACGGTGACGCGGGACACAGCTATGGATTTTGATATCATTTGTCCACAGGAGGACATTTCTAGTACGAAGACTGATAGTGGCCAAGGGGAATGTTGTGAATTATTTCTAAATCTGTAGCCCTCAAATTAAGTAACAGGGAGCTTAATTACTGAAGCTCTGTTTTTATTTCAGCAATGTTTTAATTGACATATACATTCAGAAATATGCAAAGATATTATAGGTGGTAGTGATTTTTTGCAGAATGAATGCAATGTAACATCATCTTCCATGCATCCTGAGGGACACTTTTATGTCCCCTCTTGGTCTCCTTTCCTCAGAAAAACCACTGTTTACACTTAGTTTGGCCTGGCTTTCCCTTTTATGTCAACACACATCTATTATATATTTCCAGTACTTGGCTTCTTTTCTTAAAAGATATGCCTGAAAAATTCATCTGCAGTGCCACATATAGCAATCAATCATACATTTTTTTCTTTTTTTGTGTGGAATTGTATTGTATGGCTCCATCACAACTTATACATTCTGTTGTTCAGTGATTTGAAATTTAAAATAATACTGGTAGGACATGCTTGTAGGACACGTCTGTAATGCTTATATACATAAATTTGTATTGGGAATCACACTAGGAATGCTACTTCTGGTTGTAAATGTGTGTGATTATCCGTGGATATACATATCTATGTGTGTGTGATCCTAATTTCTAATGAAGCAATAGGATCTGTAGTGGGGCATAATGAACCATGATGATCCACCCCACAGCTGCTCAGGGAGAACTGGGTAAGTGGCCTACTCCAGGCCAGAATTAACAAAGTCAAATTAAGTGGTAATATCTGAGAGCATAAGCGAATCTAAATGGGAGTAACTAAAAGTAATGTTAATTCTTTCTTGATCTAGGCTGTCATTTACATAGGAGGAACTCTGATTCAATGGTGGTATAAAACTGAAAAAAAAAGTTTCCACATGGTGGAGCTGTACCTTTTCAAGTAAAACCATCTTGGTTTCAGGAGGTCCATTTGGTTTAGAACAAAACAGAAACCAACCATGAAGTGCAGAAAACAAGGGGGCCAATTCCCAAAGCAAATGCCAACGGGGTGATGCTGAAATAGGCATATTCCTAGGTACTTTTTATGGGCATTAACTCTAGTTTCCAGGAAACTATCAGGAAACTGGTGACCGAGGCAGAAGACCTGTGTTTGAAAACCTAAGATAGAAGTTAGCGGACGATAGAAGCTCATTGGCAAACTGGTGATCATAAGTCACTGTGAGATAGGTGCTGGGCTGCGTGAAGCCTGATGATTTCTTAACCCAACCCAAAGGGGGCAGCCAGTTTCCTTATTGGTTTGATCTAAACTGTTTCAGAACTAAGTCTTCAAGTACTAGGCTCTAGAGCTCTGCCAAGCCTCCACGGCCAAGGTAGAAATTGGCTCATCATCTTCATTTGTAAAGTGCTCCAGCTTCTATGTATTCAAAGAGGTCTAAATTGCCTATTTGTTTTAAAGACCAAATTAGACATTTTATTGCTTTATCTTTTTGGAAACAATTTTCTTTTCTTAGTGGAATGTGAAATTGAGATAATAATGGGAGGGAACTTATAATAATGATGTTATGCCTAGGATGTGCTAGTCAAAAACATTGCCAACCACTGTACGATGGAATTCAAACAAGAATTCAATGACATGCCCCCTCCCAGGTTAACTTTGGAAGTTGTGAGAAAACATCTTTGTTTCAAATTCCTGAGTTGTCTTGTGTTTTAGAAAAGCACTACCTTAAATGCTTTTATGGTTTGCCCTCTAGAGCCAGAGCACATCTTGGGGGATCCATCTGGGGTGTGTCAGAACAAAAATAGAGAATCATAGAGTTAATGAAGCTCCCTTTAACATGGCATTATTTGCTAATGTGTACTAGTGTGCTTTTTTGTGTCAAGTTCTGCCCTAATTTCTGTACATATATTCACTCAGTCTTGTAATGACCTTAAGAGATGGATACTATTACCACAGTTTACCCTTACTGAATTTGAATTTCCATATTCATGTAAAGAGTCATTCACAAGCTTTCTGGGCCCAAACTCTTCACCATGTTTTGTTGCCTCTTAGTGAGGTGTGAGCAACACAAGTAATTAATTAAACAAATCCTACTTTATTTAAAAACAAAGCTTTGTTCACTTCTGAATTAAATATTGCTATGCTCTAGTCGTGATGCATATAACTAAAGACATGTCAGTAGGATAAATAAATATACTAAAGTACAGGAGTAGAGCTAGGTAACCAAATTCAAATTTTGTGTCTGATACTATTCAAAGAGTCAGGGCAAATCTACAACCAATTTCAGTTCTTCTAGCACCTCATCAGACTTGAACTTTAATTGCATCTCTACAGATTTTAGCCACAGTATTCCACAGAAGAATTGGTTCCTGAAACTTTTTCATACCTGCTGGTCCCATTCCTTTTACACAGTTCCATTTCTTGATTTTATTCTGCTCATGATCTAAATAGACTTTTCCACAGACTACCTATTTCTGTAGCTGGAGGTGGATGAGAGGACTAACTCCCACACTTCAGATCAACCTTGCAGTACCTCAATTTTGCCTCAGTATGCCATTTCCAGATATTCAGTTCTAGGAACTTTGAGGCTAAAGCTGCAGCACACCTGGTGGTACTAACTAGAGGTCATTACAGTGTCCAACCAGTTTATCATTCATGCTAAGCTTACATAAAATCATGCAGCAAAATCAATGAGGCTGCAGAAAGTGAATGCAAAAGCAGCCAGGGGGCTGGCCACTGTGGAGATGTGTGTGACACCATGCATCATCTCCCGCCCCACCCCGCACCCAGGGTGTTTTCGCTCTATTACATAATATCAGGTGGCCAAGGCTGATGGTTCATTAGGTGGTACGGAGACATTGCATTTCAATGATGGTAATGAGATGGTCACAAACCATGAATATTAGCTTCTGTGACTCTCATACCTATCTTTTGTAATATTTTTTCATTTTACTTCATAACAGACAGGCCTGATTTTTAGAGAACAGTTCTCAAGGGCCCTGATAATTCTGTGACAATTCTGGAATTAAGCACACGGATATGTTAATCTAGGACATTAATGACACCCAGGAAACTTCAAAAGTTGTGATCCATTCCTGCTTCAGAGACCATTAAATGCTAGAACCACTGCTGGTCAGGCTTCTCTTCTTTAATCTCTCCCTCTTTTTAAGTTTAAACTGCTATGACTTGCAAAAATCACAAAGATTTCTTCATTGAGCAAACAATTAAAAAGAAATGCAAACCTCTTGGCAAATATAAAATGCCATTTCAGTTTAAACGTAGTTCTGTTAATTCTAAACCCAGAAGTATGCACATGTGATTACCTGGGATGTGAATAAATACTACCTTTGCTTAAGTCAGGGGCAAAGTTGATGTGGTTGTTGAGTAACCACAGCCAAGTGAAGAGTAGCGTGGATTTGGGTTCAGAGAGCCCTGAGTTTATTTTCAACTGTATTGGTTACAAGGTAAGTGACCTGGAGAGATGTCTTCAAGGGGCCTTTCTAGTCTAAAAAATAAAAGTAACCACACACACACACAAGACGGATGAATGAGATTACCTAAGTGACATGCACAGTGGAATAACTGCCATACAGTTATTGTAAAGGAGAAGACAGTGTCCAGTGCAAGAGGCAAACAATTGCTCCATTCCAGAAAAAGAGCCATCAGGAGCAAACTCCGTGGTGCCATTCTTTATCATCTTAATCCTCTGTGGGGAACAAATACCCATGTGAATATGGAATAGTGTTGAATGAATCTATGAAAACTGTCTTAAAATATGCTCCATAATGGGACATTATGAGCTGGCAGATAAGGAGACAATTAAAGTGGAGAAGGCATAAAGGGAACTTGTCCAAATGGAAGTGATGTGGACGAGGGTCAGCTTTCTGGGACTCTAGTTTCGTCTGACTGCTGGTTGGTGAGTACTAGTGTTTCTCTAGGTGTCCTTTTCTCTACCTGAATGACTCTGAATCTAGGGAATAAAATGTCTCATGGATGAGCGATTTCTGAGCTTGGCGAGGGGCTAGCTGCTGTGAAAGATGCATAATTTTTTAGAGGAGATGACAAGCCTCTCTTTACCTTTTCCCGGGTGGAAATTTAGCTGTGGCAGTTTCTAGAGCACTGGCTGATGACAAATTTGAGCCTCCATCACTGGGGAGGACACAAAGGAGCTGATTCCAAATGGCTGTGTGGTCTACAGAGGCCCGAGCTCTTTTCTAAACGAATCATTATTGGCATTATTCAAGGTCTTCAGGAATTAATAACACGGGTTTTGTATTACATGGGTATTTCATTTAAAATGTTTTTAATGAAGAATGTATGTTTTTGATGAACCTGTTATGCATCATGATGTTACCATACATTTTTATTTTCTCTTAACACCCTGTGAATCTGAATATAATAATGAGTGTATCACTTTGTATCTCAGCCTCTGCCACATTATTGAAATGCTTCTAGGTCAGGGGATGTAGGTTGCTTTTGTCCTACCCAGCACATAGCATGAACACTCAAGCTACTGTTTGTGTAGTCAGTATGATAATGAATCAGCGGTATCAAAGATCCTGTGAAGGATTGATTAGTAGATATTCGATCCAATAACAATTTAACAGGGAATTTAAATTTAGAAAGCAGCCCTGCTCTGGCCTTGTCAGATCCAGATAAGTAATTTTTACCCTATGGACATGAATATCCTCCCCATCAGATGACAGGATAGGACAAGACACTTTTACCAGAGTCTTTTCAGTTCCAGATTCCATGGTTTTATTCCACTTATAAATCGAGAGTGTAGATGACCTCCACATTGTACTAGGAAGCTGCACAGATTTAAGAGATACTAAAATGACTCTTGTCCTAAAAAATACACACAAACTTAAATACTGCATGGGTATTCTTATATGAGAAACCCAAACACAACCCTTCACAACTTATAATTTATCACTTTCAATGTGGAACATTTTTCAGGGTCATTTCTGATGTGCACTATTAAATATACAATTTACAACATCAGAGAATCAATAGCATTTCTTATTGTGATTGTACAGTCTCTTCCTTTATTGTAAATCCCTTATATAAAACATCACGGTTTTCTTTTCTCTTTTGGTATTTATTAATATCCTGCAGACAAGAGATGCTAAAATTTATGAAAACATAAATGAATAAATTACATAAAATCTTATTTTCTTTCAAATATGTTCACTGAAAGAATCATAATAAGGAAACTCAGTGAAAGAAGCAGGGAGTCACGTGCTATGGAGCTCTTTTATCTAGAGGTGTGACTTAGAGCAGAGAGATACAGTAGTGATTATGAGAAGACAGGAGCTTAGTCTTACAATACACCAGCTGAACACTCCTAGAAAACTCACATCTGTTGGGTTGAGCATATGCCATATTTGGATATTCTGAGCATACGTCTTGAAAGCTAATGCTCTGGAAGCTTGGGCTCCAAGGTGGCTGTGCTGAGGTGGTAGAAACTGCAAGAAGTAGGACCCAGTGGAAGGTGGATAGGTCACTGGGGATGTGTTGTAGTCAGGGGTTGTGAGGATAACAGTTTAGAATCAGGACACAGAATCTATAATACTATTTTATGATGGCCACCCAGAGTTAAATACAAGAAAGTGCAAGAAATCTGTCTACAACACTAAAGACCTAGGAAATTCAGCCAGTGATCTGGATCCCATAGCAATGTCCTGCATGAGTCCAGCTAGAAACCTAGAGCCCATGACAATGCCTCCCACGAGTCCAGCTGGAAGCCTAGAGCCCATGACATGACCCATGCAACTCTGTTTTATGGATCTGAGCTGAGAAGGCCCAACGGCCAGTGGTAGAAGCTAGAAAGTCTATGCCAGTGGGGTGAAGGAGCTGTGCCAGTAGCTTGAGAGTTCTACAGTAGAGCCAAGAAGTGACACTTAAAATAAGGACCAGGGCTGCCCTGAAAAGTACCATAACCATCCTCAGGGACAAGGAGATCACAAGCTCCTCCGACATGAGAACAGCTGAGTACATGCCAGGAAGCCAGCATGACAAACTTCTCCCAGAGATTAAACAGCACACATCTTCCCCTCCAGGGCCAGGAAGCGATACTCAATGAAGGAGCAGAGCTCCCCCAAAGTGGACCACGGCCACTCCCAGCAACAAGTTCCCAAGCTCCTCCAATGATAATGGCGGAATTCTATAGAGAAGGTAGCCATGACAAGCTCCTCCAGGATAACCGATGGCTCCAAATAATGACACTTAGGAGAACCCGTAACACCTCACTCTTCTTCTCCCTGTCTCTATTTATACTGGAAATTTTCCTCAGGTGAGACATCTACAGTCAGCATTACACTGATTTAATTCAGATGATGTTAAATTGATCACTAGTTTTTAATCCATAAGAGGGTGTCACCCTTCAAAGGAATTGATGAAGTTTTTATGGACTCCAATTAGTTTCCTTGAGAGCAAGGAGTTAAAAAACAGTTAAGCCTGGCACTTGAATAACCTATGATCTTTCTTTCTTACCTGAGCTCCTGCCATGATACAACTGCCATACTGCTGTGATGTACCCAGAAAGAGTGAGCACATGTGGCCTCATGCTCTTGAAGTTTTAGAGCTCTGAGTTAAATAAACTTCCTTTTTAAAAAACATAAATCCAGCCTCAGGTATTTTATTATAGCAATAGAAGACAGACTAGTAAGAAGACATATGTAGTTACACCAAATGAATAGCACATAAAAGTCATCAGTGGTTCGACTGAGTGTCTTCATTTAAATTTACTCTGTGTGATCCTGGAAAGACTATGTAAGATTGCTGGTCTTAATAAAGTTGGTGTTAAATGAAGAAATGCAAAGAACATAGCTCATAATTTTATTCTTTCTAAAAATTCAAAACCTGTTAGATTTTTTTCCTTTAAAGATTTTT
This sequence comes from Dolichotis patagonum, assembly GCA_004027295.1. Lineage (NCBI taxonomy): Eukaryota > Metazoa > Chordata > Mammalia > Rodentia > Caviidae > Dolichotis > Dolichotis patagonum. The sequence goes on along the minus strand of PVJX010001950.1, from coordinate 52,973 downwards.
TTTACCCTTGTCTATGGAGATAAAAAGAAAAGGTCACATGTAAGCTATTTAATTATTGGAAGGTGTAGACAACTTTACAACCTCTAAGCCTATTGGCACCTGCGGCAGGGAAACTTTTCAGTCATTTTTGATCGTTTTTTTATTTTTGACCTTTTTCTGTACGATGCCTCTTTTAGATTACGAAGCAAACTGTATTATATTACATCTGTGGCATGGGCCTAAGGAACTACTGTCTACTGATTTTTTAAGAAATGTAAATTAGCAACCACTTCTTTGACAGCTCTGTAGGCTCCAAGTGCAAAACTGGATCCAAGGCCTATTTATCTTTCATCTCTCCTCTACTGAGCAGAGTTTTATAAAAGGGCCATAAGTCTGTGTAAAAGTTCCCTAGCTACAGATTTAAGGATTTCCACATGCATGATGATGGAGAAATTGGTTTATCTTCTATTGAGTTCCACATTGTTCCAAAAGCCTAATAATGTCATGTGAAATAACTTGAGCAGAGTTCCAATTTCTTCTAGTGGCCCGTAAGTCATCTTGTGGGCTGATTTTATAACTTCAATTTTTTTTAAATTCTGACTATATTGTCTTTGTATCTCATGTGACATTTAAGATCATGAACCAAGTGATGTCCTCTACCCCTTGCGCCTCATCTTCTTGCTTCCTAAACTTTTACACCTCACAGTCTATGTCCTTCCTCATTATCTTTGTACAAGTGTGTACAGAAATATTTGTGTACAGAATTTCTGTAGCTGAGGAAGGGGTTTCCCTGGCATTTGCAGTGGACCCGGCAACTTTTAAACTATAACCCCATGAAGGAGTGCTGGGGGCAGTAAGAAGCCCACTGTACTCCCGCATCTTTCACCTATTGCTTCCTTCTGGACAAACCCAAAAGGAAGGCAGAGGAGGAAAACGCTCACTGTTGAACTCCTTAACAGTCAGCCTCTTGTGGGAGCAGAAGAGGTGGGAAGTGGATCTTAGAGCCACCAGAAGTGCATCCAGTGGAAGCAGCCTGAAGACCGGATGTTGCGAATAGTCCTGGTCTAGCGAGGGCATGGGAAGTGCCGATCAAAGAGAGGAGGTGGCAAACTAGAGAGAGCAGGCATGCAAGCTACAAGCAGCATGTGAGCATGCTTCTGGCCTACCTGCAGCCCCGTAGACACGTGAGAACCGCTGGTGTCTCCCTAGAACAAAAGGAGGACAGTGAGAGGAGAAAATAAGGTCCTTCTAAGGCCTGGGGAACTCCCACCGTGTGGCCTAGGTGCTAGGAACACCACCCTTACCTGTCACAGCCTGGAGGTCTAACTGGGGTGGTTTTACTACACAAACTGCAGTTTTGATCACCATTTTTCTGGTTCGATTTTGAAGTCACAGTCCATGGAGACTTGGAACATTTGAATTATATAAGAGTTTATACGTATTCCCTGCCCTAACTTCCAGCTTTGAAGAATATTCTCTTTTGTATCATGTGTTGATGGAGCTTATTTTCACAACCTAAATAGAAGCCTGACAACTTTTTATAGTCATCGTTCATATTTAATACTGTCTATGAATGGTATGTAGCAGGTGAGAACATCTCATGGGTAAGAATGCTAAGGTGACACAAATGGGATTGAAAATATTTCCCTAGTTATGTGTAAAATGAATTAAAGAGAGTCTTGTGCTTTAAAACGAGTGCTTACTGTGTAGGTCAGCATTATAACATGGGAAGTAGTTCTTCCCATTCAGAATCGAGTGATGAAGAGCTAGAAAAATAAAACAAGCAAAACTTGCACAGTAAGTGGGTATAGAAACCTCCTTATGTAGTATGTTTAGTGCTTTTCCAAGTTTTGAAAATCGAATGTTTCTGCCTTGATATTTATTTGATACAGAGGCTGCAGTTAAGGAAACAAGTGTCTCTTCTCAAGCCAAGCCACTCTTAGCACCGGTACACGCTGCTGGTGCTGGCCTGACCTTCCAAACCATGCTCTGATGATCCTCTAGAAACCCTGAAATTTCTCTGGCTAAAATCGTTGTATAAACATCAGAAGGAAAAGAAGTAAAGTAAGATGCGCATACTTTTCACTTCTAGTATCTTGCTGAAATCCAAGGTGCTGAAGAACAATTTTTGCACTTCTTATAAAGGGATGAAAACCAATATACTTAACATAGGAATTTTTGAGAAATGTAGCATAGAAAAGGAAACTTTTAACCAAAAGGCTACTACTGTTAACATCATTATCTTAGTATATTTTAACTTTATTTATTTTACTTTATTTTTGTAGTACATCATGATTTCATTCAGAGTTGGGAGCTGGTATATGTGGATAATACATCTTAATTCCTTTTACTTCCCTTTCTTCCTTCCATCTCTTGGTTCCTTTGTTCTTTTGCAAAAGATCTACCTCCCTATTTCCTATTATTCATCCTTTATTTGCTCTTCAAATTATTTACACTTTGGGTTTTTCATATATGTATTTAAGCTTGTGTGTCTGATTTATTTCACTTAACATTATTGTCATAACAGAACAAAAGCCCTCTCTGACCTCTCTTATGCATACATAAAGCTTCTGAATCCACTCATCAAAATAACCTTATTAATGAAAATGAGAAAATTGCATTGTCATCTTCAAAGTACTCTCATGTAATGCGGGATACTCGAATCACTGCCTCTTGCTATGAAAGTAAATCATTTTAAAACTCTCCTTAGGTTACTGTGCAAACCTTGCTGTTAGCATCCTGTGTTAGCTGTGCTCCTTGAGCAGAGACACACACAAGCCCTGCTCGTGAAAAGCAGGATGCAGACATTCCATCAAGTGCTGGCACCAGTGATGCTGTCTCACTGTTGCAGCAAACAATGGTTTTACTCTCATGCCCTGCAAGCTGCTCACCTCATCTATGTTTTTTTCTTTTTCTCCACAATACTGGGGATGGAACACAGGGACTTTTCTCTGTATTCTGAGACATGATCTCTCTAAGTCAGTAAGTTGCCCAGACTGATTTCAAACTTGTGATCCTCCTGCCTCAGGCTCCCAGGAGTGCTGGAATAACAGACCTGCATCACCATACCTGACTTCATCCATTTCTTTTATTTGGTGTCTCAGAGTGGCCATAGGTCAACTTGCAAAATAAGAGAACAGTTTATCCATTGTGTAGCGCTGTGTGTGTTGTGTATGTGTATTTGTTCAACTTTTGAGTCCTCTCTTGGTGTTGGAGATCCAAGTTCCTTTTCATCCTCATTCCTGAAAACTGGTTGGGCTCACACATGCAAATAAACTAAAATGGAAAAGCTATGCAGGCCACTGGCAGCACGGGCTTCCATGTCTAGAATTAGTCCAGCTCACTTGCTATTTATTCCCTTACTTTGGGCAGTGCTTGTCACCAGTTCCCAGGGATTTCAGCATGTGGGAGTCTGATGGTCCCCCATTGCAGCTTTCAACGCACCCCTAGCTCATGCTCACCCCACTTTGTTCCTCAGTCACGGTTTCACACTGGCCTCTGACACTGTGCGGAGATGACAAAGAGACCGTCCTGGTGCTCCCTGACTCAGTCCCAGGGTCATCCTGCCTCGGCCTGCCCCTCTGAACTCTCCACTGCAGAAAAGTTAAAATAATAGCAAAGTAAACTTGAGGAAACCAAATAATTTGCATCTTTTGATGTTTCAACTAGAAAATGGAGTAAATTTTCATCAAAACTACCTACATTACTCATTTACATGAAGCACAGCTCTAATTTCTTTTCCTTCCTTCCCTTGTTTCCTTCCACCTTATGTTTTCCTTCTTTCTTTCTTACCTTCCCTTACATTTTTGTCTCTCTTTCTTTATTTTTTACTTGCTTGCTTCCTTCCTTTCTCCCTCCCTCTCTCCTTTCTCTCTTTTCCTTTCTTTCCTCTTTCCCTTCTTTCTTTCTTTCTCTTTTTTCTTTCAGACTGAACTTATGATTTTGCACATACCTAATCAAGAGATCCACCCAAGAGGTGTATTCCCATACTTAGAAATCTAGTTTTTTCACATGCTGATTAAGTCCCATGATACTGCACTGCCTCCTTTGAAAACATTTCTTAAATAAAAACTATATATAGTCTAAAAGTTCAAATAATTCTTAAATATTTTTAGTGTAAACCAGGAGCCTCAGCTCCTATTCTTCCATTTCCGGTTCTCTTGTTGTATACTCCACATTCAATCATTAGTTATCTCTACTGCCAGCTGCTGCCATATTTCTCAATAAGTTGCTTACATACTTCCATCTTACATTTATCAGTTTTATTTATCTACTGCCAGGAAAAAATTATCTGTTATAACCTTTCTTTTACTTATGTTCTCTAATCATTCAAAAACTCTTAGATCCAATTGTTTTAAATATTGTTCATATTTGAATCACATAATATATGTGATTATATTTCTTTCCTCATACATTTTCTCCTAAAGTTAATAATCTTCCTCTATAGTCTTTGTTTCCAGACCTCCGACACAGAGTTCTTCACCTTGATGCAGTGGTCACTGTAGTATGATGATGATTCTGTAGGAAGGGGGAGGGCTGAACACTGTGAGGTGCATTTGGTGGGTGTCAACAGCATCTCAGAAATCTTCTGACTGGTCTTCACTCATCTCACCCTCAAAAATGCCTCCGGATACTTCCAGATCAACCTATGTAAGAACCACTGCTCCAAACCATTGCCCAGAATGGTTGCAGCATTTCATGTTATCCTCTCTCACCAAGTTCCTTTGTGTTCATCTCTTCTTGCAGAAACCTCTGTGGAGCTTGGCACCCCCCTGCCTCAGCCCACACAGGCCCTCCAGGGCTCCTTCATCGGGCAGCCATCCTGAGACTTCCTTTCTGCCAACCCAGGGAATTCTCTTCGCTTTTCTACTACATTGGCTCACCTGCCCTCTACTCCCACCAAATCTTTGATGTGCTTGTTCTATCAGCTTCTTAAATGATAGAGCAGGTCCTCTAACAAGTTTTTAAGACACAGTTTTGAAAACATCTATGGTGGAAATGTTTTTTCTATCCTTGTAATGGATTATTAAGTTTGGCTTGAGCCTGGATTTTGGTTTGAAAAGCATTTTTCCTCCATACTTACAGGTTTGCTGCTGTACCTCCCAACTTCTCCTACTGCACTGAGAAATGTAACATTGGCCCTGACTCTTACTCCTTCCTTTAGAACCAGATTTTGCCTGTGAAGATTTTGGGAATCATGACTCTGAGCCCAGAGACCTGAAGTTGTACTATGACATTTAAGGTAGGTACTTTCTACCTGGAAATTTACCTGCTTCACTTTTGGAAAAATGTATTTTCCACTTTTATATTCCACCATTTTATTTTCTGCCTCAATACAAATATAATTAGCGGGGCAATTGAGCTTCTGGCTAGCTACTGGTACACTGGACTGAGTCCCGGAAACTCCACCACCTTAGTACACCATGCCCAGCGGCCTTCTCTCAGTTCGGGAGGTGGAGGCTGAGCTGAGGGCCTGACAGCCCGGTGTGGGCTGGCCTGGGGAGAGCTTAAAACCGGCACTCCCAGCGGTTGAGATCATATTCACCCCCTTGGACACAGGACTGCGGCCCGAGATACCGCGGGCCCCAGTTCACGAGGCCCAGCTTTCACCTTTCAATTTAGGGAGCCAAGAGCCTGTGGGCGAGCCAGGGCTGCTCCAGGAACTGAGGGTGCAGGAGGTAACTAGCCACACATCCAGAGGAAGCTTTGGAAAACTGCTCAAAGCAAGGAAATTATAGAAAAATGACAAAAGAAAAGACCAAAAGGCAGGCTCAAAACTCCAGCCCACCCCAAGAAAGCTTAGGAGCCATGTGCATAGAAGAAAAAAGAAGCCATACACCTGAAATGTCTGAAATGATACCAAATGAAATAAAGATGGAACTAGGGGAAGCTATGGAGAAATTCAAATCAGAAGTACTTGCCCAGGTAAAAGAAGAAATGATAAAAATAGTGAAAGAAATAGTGAACACATCTAGTGAAAACACAGCTAAAAAATTAGAGGAACAAAGCAAACAGATAGAATCCCTGAATGAACCCTATAAGAAACAAACAGAATACATAAAGCAGATTCAAAGAGATATACAGGAAATCAAAAATGCAATTGAATGCTGCCAAAACTGCCTCACCGAAAGTGAAGATAGAATTTCAGAACTCGAAGATAAGATTGCAGCTAGTGAACAGGAAAGGAAAGATCTCTTAAAAATAACAAAGAATCAGGAAATAACAATTCAACACCTGCAAGATGATGCAAAGAAAAATAACATAAGATTAATAGGGATAAATGAAAAAGAAGGGGACAGCCAAAATGATATCAAGAGGATATGTACAGAAGTAATAGCTGAAAACTTCCCAAATATGAGAAGAGAAACTGACATTTGGATAAATGAAGCATATAGAACTCCAAACAGCCATAAACAAAATAAACTACACCCAGAAACATAATAATCACCATCCCAGAAATCCACCATAAGAACAGAATACTAAACGCTGTTAGAGAGAAAAGACAGATCACCTATAAAGGAAAACCTATCAGAATCACAGAAGACTTCTCAACACAAACAATGAAGTCAAGAAGAGCATGGAGTGAAGTATTTCAGATTCTAAAGGAAAACCATTTCCAACCCAGACTGACATACCCTGCAAAACTGTCCTTCAAAATGGATGGAGAAATAAGATACTTCCATGACAAAGAACAGCTGAAGAACTTCATGAACACCAAACCAACCCTACAAAGAATGCCGAAAGTCATTCTAGATACACATGGGATAAAACCACCAAGCAAGGCAGACAATTAAATAGAATGTAAAGCTAAAGACACAACAGCAGAAAGATAACATGTCAACAATAAATAAATATATAATAGTTACAACCATTAATGTAAATGGCCTCAACTCACCAATCAAAAGAAACAGACTGCCAGAATGGATCAAGAAACAACACCAACCATATGCTGTCTACAAGAAACCCATCTAACCCAAAGGACACTCATAGACTGAAAGTCAAAGGATGGAAAACAATACTTCATGCAGCAGAAAACCAAAAAAAAAAAAAGTGGGAGTAGCCATCCTGTTTGCAGACAATGTGAATTTCAAACCAAGAATGATCCAAAGAGATAAAGAAGGTCACTACATACTAGTTAGGGGAAAACTTCAAGGTAGAGATAACAATCTTAAATATATATGCACCAAATTCCAGAGCACCCAGCTATATAAAGCAAATACTAACAGAAATGAAAAATCAAATAAGCAATAACACAAATATAACAGGAGACTTTAACACACCA
>PVJX010001950.1:0-45612 GCA_004027295.1 Dolichotis patagonum | reverse complement strand
CCAACAACATCAGAATATACCTTCTTCTCGGCAGTACGTGGGACATTCTCTAAAATAGACCATATACTAGCCCACAGAACATATTTAAGTAAATGCAAAAGAATTGAAATTATCCCATGCATGTTATTGGATCATAGTGCCGTGAAACTAGAAATTAGTGATAAAAGCAACTGCAAAAACCTCACAAACACATGGAAACTGAGTAATGCACTCTTGAGCAACCAGTGGAAATTAAAGAAGAAATTAAACAATATCTACAAGCAAATGAAAATACAAACACAACTTACTGGATTTTGTGGGATGCAATGAAAGCAGTCCTAAGAGGAAAATTTATTGCATTGAGTTCCCACATCAGGAAGACAGAACAAACACAAATAAACAACCTGATGCTACAACTCAAACATCTAGAAAAAGAAGAACAAACCAAGCCCAAAGCCAAAAGAAGGGAGGAAATTATAAAGATCAGAGCAGAAATTAATGCAATAGAGTCTAGAAAACAGTACAAAGGATCAATGAATCAAAGAGTTGGTTCTTTGAAAGAATAAATAAAATTGATAAGCCCCTGGCCAACCTTATTACAAAAAGGAAAGAAAAAACTCAAATTCATGCAATAAGGAATGAAAAAGGTGAAATTACTACAGACTCAGTGGAAATACAGAAGATCGTCAACACCTATTTTGCAAACCTCTACTCTCATGGGTTTGATAACACAGAAGAAATAGACAAATTCCTAGATACATATGAACTACTGAAGTTGGATCAGGAAGATGTAAAAATGCTGAACAACTCAATTTCTATACTGAAATTGAAAATGTAATCAAGTCCTTGCCAACAAAGAAGAGCCCAGGCCTAGATGGATTCACTACAGAATTCTACAAGAAATAAAAAGAAGACTTAATTCCAACACTCTTCAAACTTTTCAATGAAATTGAAAGGGAAGCAATTCTTCCTAAGTCATTCCTGGAAGCAAATATTAGGTATTTGGTACCTATAGTACCAAAACCAGAGAAAGACCAACTAAAAAAGAGAACTATAGGCCAATCTCCCTAATGAACATAGATGCAAAAATTCTCAACAAAATATTGGCAAACAGGATGCAGCAAATCATCAAGAAGATTATACACCATGACCAAGTGGGATTCATCCCAGGAATGCAGGGATGGTTCAACATACGCAAATCAATAAATGTAATTCACCATATCAATAAAGCCAAAAGCAAGAACCACATGATCATCTCTATAGATGCAGAAAAAGCTTTTGATATGGTCTAACACTCATTCATGATAAGAGAATTGGAATAGAAGATATTTACCTCAATATTATAAGGGCCATCTATGACAAACCAACAGCCAGCATCATATTAAATGGTCAAAAACTGAAAGCCTTTACCTTAAAATCAGGCACAAAACAAGGGTGTCCCCTGTCACCGCTCCTATTCAACATAGTACTGGAAATACTAGCCAGAACAATAAGACAGGAAAGAGAAATAAAAGGAGTAAAGATAGGAAAAGAGGAAGTTAAATTATCATTATTTGCAGATGACATGACACTTTACATAGAAGACCCCCCAAACTCCATTGAAAGACTCCTAGATATAATAAATAAATTCAGCAAGGTAGCTGGATACAAAGTCAATACTCAAAAATTGATAGCATTTCTATACACTAACAACAAAAGTACTGAGAGAGAAATTAGAGAAGTCACACCCTTTACACTAGCATCCAAAAAAATGAAATACTTAGGAATTAATCTCACGAAAGAAGTAAAAGAGCTATATAGTGAAAATTATAATACCCTGAAAAAGGAAATTGAAGAGGACCTCAGAAAATGGAAAGACATCCCCTCTTCATGGATAGGAAAAACAAACATTGTGAAAATGGCCATTCTCCAAAACTTACTATACAGATTCAACGCAATCACAATCAAAATACCACTAACATACCTCATAGATCTAGAGAAATCACTCCTAAAATTTCATCTGGAACCAGAAGAGACCTAGAATAGCAAAGGCAATTCTAAGCAACAAAGGCAAGGCAGGAGGCATCACAATCCCTGACTTGAAATTATACTACAAAGCTACAGTAGTAAAATCAACATGGTACTGGAATAAAAACAGACCTGAAGATCAATGGAATAGATTGGAAGATACAACCACAACCACAAACTCACTCAACCACCTTATCTTTGATAAAGGGGCCAAACATGCTTGCTGGAAGAATGACAGTCTCTTTAACAAATGGTGCTGGAAAAACTGGCTATCCATATGCAGAAGACTAAAACTAGACCCATGCCTATCACCATGTACTAAACTAAAATCTAAATGGATCAAAGATCTAAATATTAAAACAGAAACACTAAATCTGCTGGAACACAAAGTAGGTAAAAATCTCAAAGATATAGGGGTAGGAAGAGAATTCATGAACAAGAATCAAATTACATGGGAAATACTTCCCAGAGTCAATAACTGGGACCACATCTTATTAAAGAGTTTCTGCATGTCAAAAGAGGTTTCCAGCAGAGTGAAAAGAAAACCCACAAATTGGGAAAAAATCTTAATAGACCGTCCCTCAGACAAAGGATTTCTGTCTAGAACTTATAAAGAATTAAAAAAAAAATCAGACACTCGAAATTCAAAGACCCAATCCAAAAATGGGCATCTGAAATGAATGCACAGTTCTCAGATGAAGAAATACAAATGGCAAATAAATACATGAAAAAATGTTCATCATCATTAGTCATGAGAGAAATGCAAATTAAAACCACACTGAGATTCCATCTCACTCCAGAAAGATTGGCCAAGATAGAAAACACTACCAGCAACAAGTGTTGGAGAGGCTGTGGGGAAAAAGGAACTGTTCTGCATTGTTGGTGGGAGTGTAGACTGGTGCAATGACTGTGGAGGTCAGTCTGGAGATTCCTCAAAAAGCTTGGTCTGGAGATCCCATTTGACCCAGCTATTACACTTCTAGGCATATTCCCAGAAGATCTGAAAACATCATACCGCAGTGATATATGTGCACCCATGTTTATAGCAGCATAATTTATAATAGCCGGATCTTGGAAACAACCTAAGTGCCCATCAACTGAGGAATGGATCAAAACCTTGTGGTATTTCTATACAATGGAGTACTACTCAGCTATAAAGAATGATCACATCGAGATATTTATAAATAAATGGACACGACTTGAGACCATTCTCTTAAGCGAAATAAACCAAACTCACAAGGGTAAATACCATATAGTCTCCCTAGTATGAGATTTGATAAGAGTATATAAGACTTTATGGTAAGCATGAGGCCCCATCTCATAGCTTTGACGTCTTTCAAAGTTTTCAATCATCAGTTGGAATGGTTTTATCCTTTTTTGTTTGACTATATCATGCGTGATGATATGAACAGCTGTTTTGAAGAAAACAAAACATTATGACAGCTATTGCTGATTTAATATCATCCTTCTTAGAAGTCCTACCATGCTTTTTTTGTTCTACTACCATTGGTTCTTTCTATCACATTGTGTCTTATTGGGATTTGAATATGTGTGAAAGTATAAACAAAATTTTTTATTGAAAATGAGATATTATAGTATCCATTGATTATTCTCTGTTATTCGGTTAAGAATGCCCTGTAATTCTATCACTCTTTGAATGGTTTTATACTTTTTTGTTATGTTTGATATTATGGTATTTGAAACTGTGCTCAACTATAGCAGAGAAAGAAATATTGTGATAGCTATTACTAATGTCCGGTTGTCTTAATGTTAAGTATTGTGTTGCCTATGTTGTCCAGTTCTGATCTGCTTTGTACTGACCTCTTTTGTCTTATTCTCTTTAAAATAAAATGGAAAAACTATATAATTTGCTATAACTTTTAAAATAATGACAATCTATCCTATCATTAGTCCAGTCAGATACAGTAGATCTCTAGATTTTCTCTTACATCTTTAAAATACATTTTCATTTTTGTTCTCGACCTTATCTCCCTAAAAGCACTGTGTTCTAGATCATTTTCTTTAGTGATGAAATGAAAATCACTAGTTCCCTCTTTGGTTATGTCTAAAATATTATTTTACACACTCATCGTATGGGAAGGGACTTTGAAATGAACCCAGGGTTTCACGCACACTAGTAAGCACTCTACTACCAATCTACACCTGAAGCCTAATTTAACCTTTAATTTTAAATATTCTATATATGTTATAAAATTCGATTGATTATCTTTGTTTATTTTTTCCATTGGGGGATCATCTTCTAATTCTTTTAATAGAAAAATATTCATGGTTTGTATTTCGAATCTGTTGATTCCAGCAGTGATTATGTCTGTGGAACTTAACAACTGTGTTTACCTCTTCCAGTGATTTCTGATCCTGATGACTTAACTCCAACTCTGTTACCATTTGCTGAAATATAAACTCATGTTCACAGAAATCCCTCTGTGAGCACAATACCGAGGCTGTGATTAAAGTTTCTATTTTAGCTTATGGCTCCAAGTTTGGGTTTCTCATTGTGTTTTGCTTCTAGCGATTTCCTTTTCTTTCTTATCAGAACAGCATGAAGTTTTAAATGAGTTAGGTATTAAAAACAAAAAGATTGCCAGAACTTTTTGATTTGTAATCCTTTTGCCAATGATGAATGAAATTCGAATTCCTCATTTGGATCCATTTGAGGGTCGGGGACTAGATTCCCCTTACTAGGACTGTAGACAAAAATTTAAAGGACATAAGGCACCAAACAAATAATTTGAGACACAACATCACAGTGAGGATTGTGGGCCTGAGGCATTAGAAATGAGGTAGCTGAACCGGCTATTTCCCAAACTCACTGTCGTGAGAGTTTCCAGACTGCATCGCAAATGTGGGGGATCCCTGGCAGGGCCTGGTGGATGCTCTGTCTTGAGCAGATGTTGCCCAGACACCAGTAGGTGGAGGAAAGCAGTTGCACTGCACAGTAGGAGCTGGCAGAGAAGAGAGACCTGGAGTGGCAGGGATGTGTAGAACTCCTGTGGGTGTTTAACAGGGAATTGACCAATCAGCACACACATGAGGAAACCACTCAAGTGCTGGAAAAGCACCAGAGTTTATGAGCAAATACATGTGGACCCCACGTGAATGAATTATGGCCCCTCCCTCCCTTACCAAGAGGGGAAACCTCATAATTTGGGGGGCCTAGTAGTCCCCCAAGGGCCTAGAAGGACCTTGCCTCAGTGGTAAGGAGTGAATATCCCTAAACTCAACACTTCTCTGGTCCTATGTAATAAATCTTAAAATCAAATCCTGAAAACACCAACTTGTTAGCTGAGTATGGTGGTGCACACTGGTAATCTCAGTGCTCTGGAGGCTGAGGCAGGAGGATTTATCAAGAGTTTGAGGTCAGCCTAGGCTACAGAGTGAGTTCAAAGCCAGTGTGAACTACATAGTAAGATTCTGTCAAAAAAGAAAAAAAAATCAAATTGCTTCCCAATTATGTCACTACTTCTCAGAGAAATCTTCAAAAATATGTATGTCAACAAAAAAAAATCTAGTACCAGCAAGAATGGCATTTGAAACATATATCTAAATATCTAATAAAAAATGACCAGGCATGTAAACAAGGACAAAAGTATGACCTTTGATCAGAAGTGACACAGATATTTGAAAGAAAAAAATATTACAATAGTTATTGTAACAATACTTAATGTATTCTGAACTTTAAGTAGAAGCATGGAAGATATAAAAGATACTGAAGATTTCAGTGGATTTAATGTTCCCAGAAAATGAAGACTACATTGACTAGGACACGGTCACTGTCTTTTAAAAGTCAAGTGCCTTTCTCTGCTGTGGGAGTCTCACTGAGGCTTGGGGTGACGGCTCTAGAAGGGCTCATGGGAAGAGTTTTAGTTCTTCACAGCTGCAGGAAATTTCCTGAGTAGTGTCACAGACTCCTCCATCCTAGCAACACTTCTGAGAGTCAGCAGGGATAACACACTGCATGAAAAGCTAGGGGAATCGGGTCCAGTTTTTAGAATTATCAACATTTCAGTTATTTCCCACATCTCATTTAACTTTATTGGACTTCATTTTCACTATCTCTAAAAAGAACATGTTTGTTTTCAATCAAAAACAGTACATGAGGAATTTGCTCTATACCATACCCCGTGCTCCTTGTTCAAGGTCTCAGATACACCGCAGAAAGCACAGTAACTAAATAAAATTGAATATATATTTTCAAATAATTTTTGCAAGAACAATGCATGTAAGCCATGTGATTTAACATACTTTTATTGTCATACAGCTTTTGTGTTCTTATTTATGTGAAAGTCAACTTAAAACTTGACCTTTAGTTTCCCTCCAATCTAATTAGTTTGTCCACTTGCATTTTGTTTCTTGGTGAAGGAAGAGATAGAGCCCCATCTATGCAAATTAGAGGTGTAGCAGACACAGAATGTCTTCTCTTCTTCTTATTCCTGCTCCCTCATGAAATCCAGAAGAAGAATCTTCTTTCTGTTTAGTTTGTGTTTCCTGTTAGTACACGCTTACAGAGAGAGCTCCTTGAAGCCTTCCTCCTGTCTTGTTTCTCCCACTGCTGGTCTCTATGAGCCTTGGGAGCTTGCAGGTTGGACTCTACAAGAACTTTCTCTAATTCATACTCAAATTTGTGACTTTTTCCCCCTAAAACCTAAATATGACCATGCTACCTTCACTTAAGTCATTGACCAAGTCCATAGCTGCTGAGATAACCACCACATGAACACCAAGCTTTGGCTACTTTAATCAACAATCATACCCACTTTTCTATGGCCTCATGGCTCAGCTGCACCAAGCAACTCACAACACACGTGCCCACCAAACTATGTTATGCACCGATTCACTGCCTCTCCTTGGAATGTTGATTCTCTACTTGGAAAACCTTTGGAGCTTTGTGAAGATCTCCATAAAAGTCTGCTTCTCTAAAGCTTTCTATTCTAAACAACAATGTATGCTCCTTCTTCTTTCCCCTGAGCAATTGACACTGTTTTCTTCCTTTGTGGCCTCCATTACATTATTGTCTAACTGTCTATTTAGAGTCCATTTTGCTTTCTCATGACACTTAGGTGTCTTAGGGAAGAGTTCTTGGGACACCTCGCATTTTTCATGTCAAGCGTTATAGCTCAACTACGACAAGAACAGAGTGAGTACTGCTGAATGAAGGAGTGAATGATACTATGTATTTTGCTATTTGTACACCATTTTTAAAATCTGAAGTAGAAGTATTCTTGGCTTTTGTCTCTACTCTTGCTTAGTTTTAGAAGAGACCTCTGGAGATCTTTGTGAAGAAGATCCTCATTTGGCTGTGCTTTGCTGCAGGACAGGGTGGCATGTAGCTGTCATTTTATCATTTTCACTTCTAAACCTAAGTGTTCTCTCACTTGGAGACCATTCAGTGGCGTTGTGCCTCATCATTCATGTCTGAGATTGGGATATTGAATGTCACAGTGTCCAGCTGGTGATATTTTCAGCACAGAAACTGGTTACACAACCCAGGCAGCATTAACAAGATGGAATGGATGGACTCATTTTTCTTCTGAATTGCATGGCAATGCCTCAATCCTGAGGCTTCAGATTTCCTTGCTGTGCTGTTTATGACACTGCCCCTTCCTTCCCTCCGCCTGCCCAAGCCCTGTAGGAGGTGATGACATCTTGAAGTCTGCCAATGTCCTTCTTCAGAGAGAATATTAGGGACATTTCTGAGAAGATCAAATTCATCTTCCACAGATTTCCTTGGTGAGGCTGAAGAGGAATAGTCCTAATTCAGAGAAGTGTGCTTCTCAAATTGTTATTTTCCTCCCCTGGCTTATTGATACCCTCTTTGATAG
This sequence comes from Dolichotis patagonum, assembly GCA_004027295.1. Lineage (NCBI taxonomy): Eukaryota > Metazoa > Chordata > Mammalia > Rodentia > Caviidae > Dolichotis > Dolichotis patagonum. The sequence continues at coordinate 37,786 of PVJX010001950.1, read as the reverse complement.
CAAGAGGCCGATGCCGAAAATGTGGGTGGGAAAATAAACAGTTTATGTATGAATAAGAATTATTCTACATGCTGAGGGATTTGTCTCACATTATTCACATTTTTCTAAAATGTGAGCAGCGATTTCTGCCTTGAATTCTATTAGAATAACAATTGACCTTTGAAATTTTAGGCCCCCTAGTTATGATTTTGATGAACTGGAGCACATGTGATGATGAAAGTGACACACTGCTGCTTTGCAGAGAAGACATGGGTGAGGTTGGCTGGGGACCCGCTAATTGGTCTCTGCCGCCCTGTGTCTTTTGGGATCAAAGCTGCCCTTTCTGGTATGAGCTGAGGTCATTCAATTGGCTCCTGTGACTCTGTAGTCAGCTCAGAACCAGAGTGTGTGACAACAATTTGTTCACGTTTCTGTTTTTCTATTTACCAGCTGTGTGTTTGAGGACCTCTTATTCTTGGATCCTTCATCTGTGAAATAATGCTTTCCCAGGGATGTAAAAAGTCGTAGCAGGTGCTTGGAGTCATGCAGGTAGTATTCAGATACACTCCTCTTGTCTGTGTTCAAAGTAATGCCTCATCTGGTGCGTTCTGTATTTATTAAAGCAAGAAAGAACCTGTAGCAAAGGGCTCTGTCTCTTTGTTGATCACTGCCAAGCTCTGGTCCCCCCCCCCCTCAGCTGCTGCTGTCAATGATTCTGCTGCTTTCCCTTGCCCACACTGTGATGGCAGAGGCAGGGGCAGAGTTACCGGGGCACACTGTGTGGGATTGAACACCACCTAGCGACAGCCCATGCGGGGATCACAAAGCATGTGCCTGCTAGGGAGTGGCTTGTGGGGGCTGCAGGAGGTGTTACAGCCTCTGTTTCCCCCACAAATAAAGCTCTCCCTCACCAGAAGCATCTCACCAACCTCTTTCTCAGCCGGGTGACGGCTGACTGGCCTTGCTTTTTCCTCCTTGCTGTGTAAACCCACCCAGAATTGTTAATGTCGCTGCCCAGGCTGGGAAGCTTGGTGGGGGAAAAGTGAAAATGACAGTAAGATAAATGCATTTCATTTGCATGTGTGTATGTGTGTGTTGAATTTTTTTTTGCCCAAATCGTTTTCATGCCAGCAGCATAATAACAATTAAAAGCATACTCCTCCTGGTTTGCGATCCTATTTCAAATAGACACTACTTTGTACTGCACTGTTTAATCCTCTATCTGACAAATTATTTGACTCATTTTGACCTTAAACATTCTTAGCTGTAAAATGAGAATAACAGTGATAGCGCTTAGAGTCCTTTTAAGGTAATGCAAATGATACATGCAGAGTTCTCAGACTAACATCTGGCAAAGCGTGTGTGCTTGACAAATGCCACGCCTGTCCACTTTGCTATTGCAGTGAATCCCTGATGTCCTTGTGCAAACAGCCTTGTGTTTTAATTCTACATCTCCAAGATTCTCTAAGATGACTCTACAATTTCTCCTTAGCAAGCTAGTGTTCCTAGGAGCCTAAAGACTCCCCTTTTCTGGATATTTTAGCCCCAGAGAACCTCGATGTTTAAAGTTATATATGTTGTATATAGCAATTAATATCCATTCCATGTAGCTCAAAATTACAGCTTTTCCTGGAGAAAGATGTCAGTGGGTTCTGTCAAACGCCAATACAACCACATCCTTACACAATGGCTCTTGAGATTTCTAAAAGCCGGACTTTCTATTCAAAAGTGATCAGGAAGCTTCCAATAAGCCCTGGAACTAATCGATATTTCTCACTCTTTGGTGACGATTAGCAGAGGAACATCGGTTGTCATCAAGGATCCACCACTAAGTCAGATAAGACTCACAGGCTGCTGGCTTTTCGTGACATGTATTATCCATTACACATCCCTGGGGAGGGGGAAGCGCCTCTGGTTTCCATGGCAGCGGTGGGCCTTGTTAATTTTGCTGTCTTTCAAAGAAAGAAGAAAGAAAGAAAGAAAGAAAGAAAGAAAGAAAGAAAGAGAAAGAAAGAAGAGAAAAGAGGTGGAAAACCCCCAACAAACAAGTAATACATAGCTGAAAAGCCAAAAACTAGACCCCCACAATCGTTTCCAGGAGACTCAGTTATTTGGTCTGTTGACTTCCCAACATCGAGATTGTTGCCTTCACACTGAAAATAAAGAGAATTTGCCTTTCCAATAAAAAAATTCCCACCCAAAGGTTTCAAGATGTCAGTTTGTCCTCCTTTTGTTTAGGAGTGGGGTTACCTGTGTTTACTTTAGCCCACACCCTGCAGAGTAGTGTCTCCTGGAAAATTTATTTAGCTTTTCACTGCTAACAATGAAGAACACAATTTAGCAAGTTTCTTAATAACTTTAGTGTCAGGTTTTGAAGAGCTACTGATGACTGGCGAAGCTCTAGACTCACGGAGCATTATCCAGCTACTGTGAAATTTACTTAGCTATGTGGCCACCTAGTGGTCCCATGAATGTCACTCATGAATCGTCAGCTCTGGAGACTTGTGCATGGCAGTAAGGATGTTATTACATTTCTTTAGAATGTGACTTTCCAATTTTAGCATATCCAGTGTGAATTCTACACTCAACGGCAGGACAGTTGCTGTGGCAGAGAGGCTGTGTGGAGGTGGTGGATATCTGAGAATACTTGACCCAATAGTGGGGTTCTTGATTGTCAGCCATGAAAGGGGGAAGATTTTTCTGTTTTGTGCTGGATCATCGTTGCTGTGTTCCTGAAGGAACTGAGGTAGAAATATTCTTGAGGTTCCCTAGCAAATATCATTTATACAGCTTATGATAACACATATGGGCTCTGGTGATTTTTCTGAGTGCTTTTGAAATTGATTTGCTGATTTCAGTTGCAGAATTCATTGCCCCTCACATGCTCCTGCCCTGACCCCTTTCCCGTAGTATGTAGCAGCTGATGTCTCTGCTCGGGATTTCACCCTTGTTGAGGTATTATATCTTGCTTTTCTACGAATCGCCCCTCAGTCTGCTTCATTTAGTGTTCAGTGAGTTGAGTATAGGTTTTGCTTAAATTCCAAGAGCCTATGGAACCCCAGTCCCTAGGCCACTGCTTGGGGGTGACTAGCTAAAGCTCAGCTGGTTTGAGCCTTCTAGTGAATTTTACTGCATATAAAGTACTTTCTCAGGTCCCTATCTTCATGCATACACATCCCAGGAGTATTGCAGAAGTAGCTGAAATGTGCATTTCTGGCTGGTCTGCTCTTCATTTCAGCTGAGACTACAAACTTGAGCTAGTGCAAATGCATCTTTGTCCTATTTGTTGCCTGTAGGTGTTGTTATTTTTGCTCATAAAATGTTTGTTTTTCCCTTTTTCAACACAAATGTAGCCCAGTGAGGTCATAAAAAGATGGAGGACTTGGGGAACAGCTCAGTAGAGGACAACATGATAAGCATGAAGTAGGCCCTAAGTTCTACTCTTAGCATTGAAAGGAATAAAGGAAGGAAAGAAGGAAGGGGTGAAGGAATGAAGGATGGATGGATGGACGGGAGGAAGGAAAGGCAAGGGAAGGAAAGCAGATAGATGGAAAATTGGAAGAACAAGTTACTGGAAGGGGATGGATCCATAATGAGCTCTGAAGCTCAAGCTTCTCTCACTTCTGACAAATCTGCCTGTGACTAGGTCAAGGTGAGCACGACCCAGCTGCAGAGGTCAGCCCAACCCCCAGCCCCTCCCAGCGGTTAACAGACTTGTGAGTTCAGACAGGGTCCAGCAGCAGGAGGACCAAGCACATAGCAGAGCAGCAAGAAGCCTTAGACCACGGATCTAGCAGATCTGCCTATCCGCAGCAGTATTCCTCTCGGCAAGCATGGAAGCAATAGAAAAGATTCAGAAAGAGCCAGAAAGCATGAGGCTAGAGCTGCATCTGAGTAGAACCTGGAGAGCCTGGTTTCAGGTAACTGGATTAGATACAGGAATGCAGCTGCAAGACTGGGGCAAAATCCAGGATTAGAGACCAGTGGAGCTTGTGTGGAGCTTGTGGAGACATTCACAACCAGAAAAACTGACTATAGCATCTGGTTAGCAAAATGGCTTCATCTCAGTTCTTGTTACCCTCTATCCTAGAGAAAGGAGCTAGAACTACATACATTCCTGTGCAACCACCCTGAACTTCATGGGGCAAACTGCTCTTCAGCAGCTGAACCACTTGTAAGGAGGAACCAGGAAGGTTGCTTCCTGACCTGTACACGGCACAGGAAGGAAAGAGTGGAGCTCTCAGGATGGAGAAATGAGTGGTAGCATATGAGAGGGATTGGACAAAACCCTAAGACCTGGTATGAGAAGCCTGGGGAAGCTTGAGGACACTACCTGAAACCAAAACAGACTTATATATTAGAAAGCCCAGGCTTATGTGAAAACAACGAGAGATTAGCCAGACAGCTATTAGGCAGGATAATTTGGCTATTATCCGACATATTTATAATTGAGAAGAAGCAATTCAGGAAAATTACTAATCAGAAATTGGTAGTTAGATGGATCTCAAAGCAGAAATGGATGGTGGTGATTCAATTTTGCCTGAAAAGATACTGGAATAACAACAAGAAGAAATCAAGATGGTGATCCTTTTTAAAAAGGGAGTAAGATATTACTAAAATGAGTAGTATTTGAGGTTAAAGAGGATGAATATGATTAAAATATGTTTTATGCATGCAATTACTGTATTGAAACTGAATATTTTGTAAAATCACCAACAATATATCTAAAATGTGTATGTTTCATCAACATATGTAGTAATCAAGACAATAGGAAGATACGACTGTCCCTTAATTTTAAGCATCAGAGGATTATTGTAGCTTAATGAAGCTACAATATGTCAGACATGGAGTATCTCATTTCTCTTCCCACAAATTTACATAAAATATTTAAATGGATGTCATTTGCTTCATGAGTACATTTACCAGTCGTTTTTAAAAGTGTGGCAGTTTGACAACAGCAAAGGCATGGGAAGCTGACAGGTGTGGAGGGCTTTGGCACTGCCTTGCACTCCACTGAAGGGAAAGCAAATGGGTAGAGCCCAGAGTGTCACCAAGGGCGACAGCCTTTCTTCCTTGTCTGCAGCCTTCATTCACTTCACTGAATCAGAACCTTTTCATTTAGTACTTGAGAACTTTATTTCAGTATATGGAAAACAAAATAACAGTCATAGGCTTAACAGTTCCCAAAGAGAAAAGAGAATGCAGGAGAACCCATGGAGAGGATCGGCAGAAGGAGCTGAATCATTCCCAAGACAGCCCCAGGCATCACCCCGAGATAGGGCTCAGAAACCACACAGGAAGTGAGTAGGCCTTGTACCTGGAAGACCTTCAAAGCCCTGCAGAGAGACTACGAGGGCATGCTCCAAGCTGGAGTTAGCTTTCTTTTAAAATTTTTAATTTTTTTTAAATTTTTTATTTTACAAAGGGTAAAATTAAAAAAAAAAAACAAAACAAAACAAAGTGGAACACAAGAAAGCAATGCAAGAGACATAAATTTCAAAGCAAGACAATCCGAGATCTTCACTATCATATTGACTCTTGTTTTCTTCTAAATAGTTGTCCATATCTTCACACACAGGGAGTTAGCTTGCTAAACTATTCCAACCTTCCAACTTCACCCTGAGCTTCTTAAGGAATTCTAGAAAGGCAAATTTAGGAATTCAGAGAGGCCAGGAGCCTTTTGTGTTCTGTTGCTAGTGGGGGTGATTTCAAGGTTTATTTTGTAGTCACCTCAACTACTGCCCTGCCTCTCTCCCTAATCATTCACTCCTGAAAGCTATGCTCCTCACCCTCAACACTTCCCTCATTGGCATTTGTGCAAGAAACAGTTGCATTAAAACCAGATTTCGTGGTAGTAATGCCACATTCCAATTAATGCGAGTACTTCATGCCCCCAAAGAAGTAGCCTTTTATAAATCAGATTTTGCTTCCGAAACTCTGAGTTATAAGGTATCTTCCAAGGTTTGACTTTTTAAAATTAACTAGATTAGCATTTTGCAGCAGAACACTAGAGCAAAAAGACTGCTTATATTTATATTAAAGCGTTTGAAAAGCCACATTTGTTTTTCTGTAGCATATGTCTATGACATAGGTTGTGAATTCTATAAGTAAATATTCGCAGAAAAAATTGTTTTTTTAAACATTTCTTGACTTTGCAAAGATCATTTGAGAAATTACTGAAATCTGTGTAGGAAATTTCTAGTGAAGACTGAAGATCTCACATCCCAGGGTCTCACCCCAGGCTTGCAAAACCATTCTGGATATCCAGTTGCAAGTTCTAAATGGAAACAGATGGTTAAAAATAAGTTGCTGTCTGTAAAGTCCATAAATATGTATTTTAGTCACTCATTTATGTCTGCTAATTGGAATGAGTTTCCTGGATTCTGTTCTACTACACAAATTCATAATTCTAAAGACCTCCGTAACCATGATTTATTATGCACTTTTAACTGTAGAGGTCAATGGCAAGAAAAAAAGAGTGATTTTTTTCCAGAACAAGGCCCCAAGCAATTTGCTTGGACTAAAGTATCCCTACTTTCCACACTAAGACAGGCTTGTCACTGTGTGGGGAAAGATAGTTAGCAAAAGTCCCACTCTCTGTCCCAGTGGAGGCAGTGCACCTGCACCGGACAGGGGCCCTTCTAAGAAGGGCTTGTGCAGGAAAACTTCACACTGATCCAGTACCAGGCATATTATGGAAACTCAAAGGAATGGAAGAAGGCTGGAAAACAAGCACTCAGAAATGTAACCAAACAATAGTCCTTTGTCTCTTTGACAAAATCCCTGACTTTCTTATATCTAATATAAAATTTCTTATGTTTTCCAAAATAGCAATTTTAAATGTGACATCATCCTTTACCTTCAGTCATTTATTAATTTAGTAAGTAAAAATCATGGAGAACAATGTTCCTTTTCTGCAGTTACCAACACAATTATGCTCTTTAAATTACTTCTAGAACTCGTGGGTATGAGCCATGAGCCGTTAGCCAGAGCTAATGAAAGTCTGAGAGAAAAGTGTTGTTTTTCTTATTTCTAATATACACTGAGACTTTGAAACACTTGAATTCTAACTTCTTCCTTCGGTCAAGTTCAAAACTCTTGGATTAAAACGTGCTTGGCAGAATTCTCTGTCAGATGTGTCACCATACAGTGAAAATGATCTCAGGCATTGTATTCTCTTGATACAGAGGCCCAACCTCAATCAATCAATGAGTCATAGAGAACACAGAAAGATGCCAGCGTTTGTAACATAAGAGAGAGAGGTACTTTCTGTCCTTGAGAACCTACCATATTGGCATTTTGTTTGGAATCTGTAATTCCTCTTGGATCTTTACTTGCAGATTTCTGTAATAAATTAATGTATATTAGGAATTGCAGCAGACATTGGAGACAAACGTACATGTGCACATATACACTATGAGCCCACACACACACACACACACACCACTTCTTGCTCTGTGAAAAATCCGAGACGGTTTGTAAATTCCTATGGGACTGTGATCGAATGGATAGATCTGATTAGATAAAGTTCTATCAGAAACCATTAGTCCACATAAAACTCGTAAATCTTAGAATATATGAAGTAAGAGACTTGCAATCATTTTTTAAGCATCACTACTTTCATTCATTTGCTATCTTCACTAGTATCCCAGTAAAACCTATTTTCAGAGATAGACAGCACTGGTTCCATGGAGAACCCTGTCATCTGATCATATATCTCATCAGTACTTTCTAGTACAAACCAAAATCCTTTCGTGTGATCTGCAGGACTCACCACCTAAAGTCTGCTATGATCCCAGGCTTTCTTTCGTGCATTAAGAAAAATGCTTAGCACATTGCATGCAGTGGCTCAGGCCTGTAATCCCAGCACGCTGCAGGCGGGAGGATCACACATCTGAGGTCAGCCTGGGCAAAGTAGTGAGATACTGACTCAAATTTTTTTTTTAAAAATAAACTTTTAAAAGGGCATGGGTACCTGGATACAGTCCAATGGGGAAGGCATTAGTGATTTTACAATCCAAATGTAAGAATCTTGGTGCATTCAGTGCCCAGTTCTGAGAGGTCCTCTAATGTATGACTTCGAGGATGTATAGAAACTAAAAATCTGGCTGATTCCAAGGGGTTCGGTAATGATGCTTTGCTTTTTCAAACACTTTGAGAGTTCTAGAGCCCTTGAACTGTTCAAGACCTCATTAAAAATCATCGGATCTGGGACTCGGACTAGGGTGAAGGGATTCAGCATTTATCTTAGGTCAGTATGTTAGAGGTGCAAATAAGCTCAAGAATCATGGTTAATAACATTAATGTGTATTTAAAATTTATAATTAATGGACAAGAATTGACAATGTGTAAAATGTCACCATTTTAACAAGGACAGGGCTGCTCCAGGCTTTGCACAACTCACCTTATTCTCCTCGCCCTAAGAAGTTTGTTTCTGTAGCAGAGTGTGCTACCTCTAATCAGAGGGCTGTATGATATGACTGAGCCTTTGTCAGGAACCAATAGGCGGATAAGTGACATCAAAGTTACTATGAAATACACTCAGACTACCCCAGGCAATGGAAAGGGGCAGGGCATACCAGACTGATGTAGTGGGGACTTGAAAAGCTGGGCGCAAGGCTCTCCAAGGATTCTGCAGTACTCTGTTTGTAAAAAGAAAAAAAAAAAAGCCCTCATCATTACCATGCAAATTGTTCTCAGCAAGTACAACCATTTCTCAAGCCCACAGAATACATTTCCCAATTTGGAATGTATTCCTAGTAAATACACAGATACCAAAAGATGTGGAAACAATATTCTCTCATAGACTTGTAACAGATGGATTTAGGGTCTAGCTATAAGGCAAACTCACACAGGAGAAGCACGGGGGTTTCTTTACATGCTGTGATTTGCGTAGCACCAGGTGGGGCTTCTAGCTCCCCAATCTTAACAGCGCTACTTGTCTGCATCCTGCAGTTCCACAGCCAGCCACATTACTTTGGCTTTGGAAAGTCTTTGAGAACTTCCAGAACCGCCTATTAAAATACACATGAAGATGACATGACCACAGGAAGGCAAGGCTCAGTGACTGCAGGACCTAGGACAGGCACTGAATGCCAGAGGAGAAACACCAAACATCACTGAATGTGACATAAATCATGCCAGTGAGCTTTCCCAGCACAGTTTTGCTGGAGATTGGCTTTTGATAGGAAACTCATGTATCAAACAGGCATATTGCTAAATCACTAATATTTGTATAACATTATGACACATATAAAACCCTAGAACATGAGATTAGAGGGCCCAAACTCTCCTGTAAAATATGCGTTCATAAGCCCTGTTATCATATGGCAGGTAACACGAGTAATAAATAGAATTTATGCTGATGTTCAATAAATGTTTATCAAACTTCTCTTCTCAGTGCCCTTATTTCAGCCCCAAATCTGAACCCTCTAAAGGATTTACAGTCCTGAAATGTTGTGAACCTGTTTATTGTGCTCAGGTCTCTTTGCTTCACCCTCTTCTCTGGGAGTGTGGCTAATTTACATACTAAGGAAGCCTTAAGGAGGAAAGAAACTGAAACAACATGCAAGATATAGTAGGTAACAAACACATGTTAAGTGCTAAATATATACTGAACACTGTGCTTAGTGCCTTGGCACATGGTTTTCATTTAAAACTCATTACAAATCTCTGAGATTGATATTAGCCTTGTGTGGCTTCATATCAGAAAATCTCCACCCAAGCTTAGAACTCATCACATACTATTCTGTGTTCAGAAAAATAAACAAATAAGGCTTGTTTTTACCATCTCAGGGTTACTACTGGTGTAATAAAAAGTGTAAATAGATAAAAATGATTATAAATCATTATACAACAAACTAATTTAACTATCCACCTCTAAAGAGTCCAGTGAAGTTGATAGGGGTGTTTGTGCTGAAATGCTCCATGTCCTGTGTGTGTTCTTGGGAACAGCAGGTGACGTGATCCCCAACATGGTGCAGGAAAAACACAGCGTATTGGATGTAGCTTCCGGGAAAGTCTTAAAACACCTGGAACTTGCCACTTAGGCTTTTTCCCCTCTCTTCCAGGAGTTGGGTCCTTATGACATTTATCATAGTTTAATCAGAAAAATCTTGTCAAAGCAGTTGCTTCTTTAATCAACCTTTGTAAGGCTGCCTGTGAGCTACTTAATCTGCATGTACGCTTTTTTTTAGTGAGCTGAATGCATTGGAAATCACAGCTGTCTGGGTACTGAACAAGTCACACTTTGTGGGGATTTTCGCAGGATTTTCAGCTTCTTTTTTTGGTGTAGTATTTTATGAAGCTGGCATTTTAACGACTTTCTACTTTGTCAAAATACATACAAAAATAAACACAAGTACTGAGTGCATGGCAGATGGATTTTCACAGATGAACAGACCTTAGTGACCAAACCCCACTTAGATCAAAAAATAAAAATTTAAAATCACTTGTGAAGATCCTCCCTTCTGTATAGTATCTGCTATCCTGACTTCTACTACCAGATTTGATATTGCTACTTTCTGAACTATGATGTAATTATAATCTATAATCTTAAACTTTGTTTTTGAACTTGGCTTCTTTTACCTACAGTATGTTTCAGAGATTTATTCAAGTTGTAAATAGCAGTAGTTCAATTGTCCTTTCTCTGTAGTGGTCCATCACATCAAATGCAAATTTGTTTACTCTTTTTGCACCTTTGGGATGTTTTGACTTCTCAACTCCAATGATGACGTTGGAATATTATAAATGCTTTCTGAGGTGCACAGTTCTAGTCAATGTATTTATGCCAGAAAATTATAGGTATTGGGATATGTGTATGACTGATTTCAGTACATAATATCAATTCTTCCCATCAATTCTACTACTCAGGCTGTTATTTGGGAATTCTCATTGTCTACATCCCCATTTATACATCTTACTGTTTTATTTTAAATCTTTTTATAAGTAAATCAATTATATATTTAAACCACAACTGCATAAAACATATGCACAATTTAATAAATCATGTAAGTCAAATGCTCTTATTTTTCCTGTCTCGCTTAAGACTAGGACTTGAACCAGGCATGGTGCCGCAATCCTACAATTCCAGAACTCTGTAGAAGGGGTGCAGCAAGTTTGGACCTGGCCTGGGTGACATAGCACATAGTGAGCTCAAGGCCAGCCTGAACAACATGGAGACTCTGTCTCAAAAAAAAGGAGTTACAAATTTTTCTCTAATTACTAATTGCCCTGTGTCCTACATATTTGATATGTTGTTTAATTTTTATTTACTTTACTGTACTTTCTAATTATCCTTTTGATTGTTTGTTTGATGTAGGAGTTCTTCAGAATTTGTGAACCTAATCTGCATTTGGGAATCATTTTCCTTATCTTTTTGTAACTGATTTGTAATACAATTTTATTTGGAGAAGCACTTTTGTATGACTGATTCTTCTAAATTTATTAGGATTTTTATAGCTTAGACTGTGGTTTGTGATTGTGGATTTCTCCACTAGAGTGCAACATAATGTTCTATTTTGTCAATATGCCTTGCTTTGAAGTAGCATCTTGACTATAGTTCCCTGTCTGAGTTAGTTCAGCTCCCCTCGCTTGCCCTGTAGGCTGATGGAGGGTTTCATGTTGTGGAACCTTGTCACATTGCTTCTTAGCATGTCCTGCTTCCTTTTGTGTAAAACCAGCTCTGCTATAAAACACACACAGCTGTGGTTTTATCAGCCATTAACTGTCACAGAGAATGTTGCTTACTTGTGGGGGAGGAATCTCGGGCAAAATTGGCTTAGGTCTCCTTGGCTGCTCATCCCCCAAGTATCCTTTATTCTCCACTCCACGCATGTCACCAGGTGGGCTGTCAGGAAGGAAATCACACATGGAAACAAGTAATGGGATAGGATTGTGGTTAAATGTGAAATATGAATGTTTTGAGTTTGTGTGTTTGTTTTTGTTTTCTGTCACACTTTGAACTTAGGGCCCTCACAATGTGCCACATTCCCAGACTTCTATATTTGTTTTGTTAAAGGATCTTACTAAGTCACTAAATTGCCCATACTAGATTGTAACTTGCAATCTTCCTGCCTCATCCTCACAGATTGCTGAGATTAGAGGTGCTGAGAGATGTTTTAAAACATGGACAATCAGGTTGTACCTTATAACAACTGAATTACAATGTCTTGGGGCAATATTTTTTGAAAGATACATAGGTGGTTGTAGTATAGCAAAGTTTGATAACCACTGGGATAAGCATTTGTAGGTATGTAAAAGTTTAATTTGTCATGCTTCTTATCTGATCTTTAGCAAGAGACTTAATATTTTCCTACACTGATTATCCTTTATGGCAAGCTTATATATTCTGAATAATTGATACCTTCAACATAAAATGTGGACATACCTCTGATGTTGCTTCAACTTCACACATTTTTGGTAACGAATTAATAACATGACAACTCCAACACCAATAACAATCATGAGAAGCACAAGGACCATGATACAGATATCTGCAACATTAAAACAAGGGGGTGGGTGACTGTGGTCAGGACATCAACCTTAGGACAAAGGAATGCTGACATTTAGTGGAGTTGTCTCAATGCTACTTCTTTCCTGACACTTTAGTGTCCCCTCCCCTTAATATTTGATATAGAATAAAAAGGCAAAATATGCAATATTTCATCTGTATTAGAAATATTTGGTTATATTTAAGGGAAACCACAATCAGCAAGCAAAGTGTTTGTTGCTAATTATTAACTATTAAGGCCTTTTTGTATTGCACATTTTTAGAAGAGCTAAGCCACATCTAGCTAAAAGGGGATGTATGAATTATAAAGACCAACCTTAGCAAGTTCAACTTAGGTTTCCAAACATGCAAAATAGTAAAATGATCAAATAAACCAAATGGTGTGTAAAAGTACAAGACATACACAGTTAATCTGGAAAATCAGGAAAAACACTCTCAATGGCTAGGCTTTTGATGTATTTGAGATAATACAGTGTAGGATGCTCACTGGTAACATTGATGCTGTCCTCCCAGTCTGTAAGTATCTGTCCTTCACACTGACACTCAGATTGGTGACCATCCTCCTGAAGAAGCAATCAAGCACACGGTTTTATCCAATCACCCACATAGCTATGTTTCATATCTCATTTATGTTAACATTAGTTCTACACCAAGCACACACACACACACACACACACACACACACACACACACACTGTTTGATTAAGAACTAAACTATGCACCAAAATTAATGGTATACAAAAATAAACAAACAAAATACAAGAAGGAACCACATTTTGAAGAAAGCCTTGAACAAGAGAATGTTGACCCATTCAAACAGATGAATGAGACTGTGATTTATCATTCCGGAAAGCACCCATGCCCTTCAATGACCAGCCTCTGCTACAGTTAGACGTATCATAGACCAAGGAGCAGATTCCAAGCTTAATAATAATGAGAAGCTATTGAAGGGGAAAAGGTAGTGGGAGAATGTTAAGTTTATCACGACAGCACTGCATAATGCTAGGAGAAAAGGCTCTAGGGTCATCTACTTGGAGTTAAAGCTAGGCCTTTCTTCTTTCCCCCTAACATAACATCAGTGTACCTGGTTCCATCTGTTAAGATGGGCATGGACATAGTAACTCATCCTTTGAGGCTGTTATGAAGATTTAAGATTTAAGAACTGTACACAAATATACATAATTATATACTACTTATATAATTATACACTATTTGAAAGAATGGTGCATATATGAATAAATTTTAAACAATGACTAACTAGGATTAGGAAAGATATCACTCATCAATATAAATTTAGTAGTATTGAGTTTCAAAATTTAAATTATTTGTTTTTTTTTCAAGAATATTAAAAGAGTGTTGATGTAGACATAAATTAACTACAGGTAATTATGTGATAGATCAAACTTTAAAGTTCAAGTTTAAATTTAACAGGTATATAAGTTGTTGGGTACCTAGATTACAAATTAATAAAATACTTCCTTGCAATACTGGCAATATCTGTATATAATAACATGTAGGTTGGTTCTTTGAATGAGTTGTATTGATGAAACATGAAAAAGAATGAATGTCATCTATAAATTTGATTAAGAAAAAGAGCTTACTCACAGGCTCAAGACAAATAACTGATAAGATGCTAACTTAAAAAGCAATCAGATCTTACAGAGTTTTCATTGCACTGCAAAGGGCAACTAGTTGAATTGTAGATCTGTTCAATGTTTACACATTCGCCATCCATGCACACCTAGAAGTGAGGTAAACAACACAAAACAAAAATTATAATTTATGTGACGCTGTAATCTTTTTTACTACATGTAAAATTATATATCTTATATGATTTAAATGTAATCCATGTCATTTTCTTTTTTGCAAAATTCTACATATAAAATCAGTAGATGTAGAAATCTATAAGTGATTGATGGATTTACATGTGAGCATTAACACATGTAAAGCATTAATTATTAAAAAAGTATCTTTATTCTTTGAATGTTAATCTACCAAATATTCTGCAGCCATAAAATAATTTAGCCTGCAGCAAACATGCAACATGAAACACAGCGTTAGCGGACATAAAGAGATATCTTCAGGACCTCATAAGTGGGATCAAAACTGAAATATTAATTCAAATTAAATAAGAGATAAGTAGATTAATAAAAGAAAGGCTGGGCACCACTCAAGAAGACACAGACAGAAGAATGGAGGAACACAAAAGGAGAGAAACATTTAATGAAGAGTACAAAAACCCCCTAGAATTCATGAAGCAAATTCAAAGAGATTATCAGGAAACTAAAGACTCCATAGAAATCTGGCAAAACTGCTTGAAAGAAACTGAAGATAGACTGTCAAAAATTGAACACAGGCTTGCAATGTGTGATCATGAAAGGGAAGATCTCTTAAAAATAACAAGGGAGCAGGCAGTAAACATACAAAGGCTAGAGGACGACAAGAGGATCTATAACTTAAGAACAAAGCATGTGAATAAAGAAGCAGGAGTCAAAACAGAGGAATTGCAAAGGCTATTCACAGAAATTATTAAGGAAAATTTCGCAAGCATAGAAAAAGGAAATGATGTGTAGATGTATGAAGCATACAGAACTCCAGCCACCTACAACCAAAACAGAGCTATACCTAGACATGTAATAGAAAATATCCCATAATAGAAAAGATCCCAGAAATTCAATATAAGAACAGAATATTAAAAGCCATCAGTGAAAAGAAACAGATCACCTATAAAGGAAAACCCATCAAAATCACAGCAGACTTTTCGACACAGCCCATTAGGTCAAGAAGAGCTTGGAGTGAAGTAATTCAAGCCCTGAAGGAGAACAACCTCCAGCCCAGATTGATGTATCCTGCAAAACTCTCTCCAGAAATTAATGGAGAAGCAAGATGCTTCCGATGACAAAGAGGAACTAGGAGAATTTGTGACCACCAATCCAACTCTACAAAAAATACTGAAGGACATTTTAGAGAGAGAGAACAAGAGTACGAACATTTCAGGAACAATGGCAGAGAGGCCTCAGTGAACGGGGCAGACGTGGAGTGGAACAGAAAAATAAACATCCAATGGCAGAAAAACAGAATAGCAGAAATAAGGCAGAGAGGATTGGCTATAATCTCTAGTATAGATGGCCTTGAAATATTAACAGAGAGAAACACAGGCAGAGTAGATCAGGAGATAGGGTCCATTGAGATGCTGTATATAGGGAGGCAGTGGGACCCAAAACAAGAAGTGCACCCTATGGGAGTGAAAGGGGAAGAATTGTCTAAAAAAGGGAGGCAGAGGATATTGTTAATGGGGTAACAAGATTTAAAATTTACATTATTCTCACCACTCTGCTTGGATGGATTACATGCTGTTCCAGTTTGTCTACTTAGACTACACTTGAGGACAAGGTAAGCTATCCCAAAAATAAGAGGACATATTATGGTAATCATCCCTAATTTCCTATCAACTTAATCTGAAGCTCTTTATAACTTATACTGTCTTATTATGACTGATCTTATTTGAATCTGGTTTGTTAGATTGCTACTCTGTATTTACTGATTTTATTTAAATCTGTTATGATTGATAGCATCAAGTCTAAGAGTATAGGCAACTACACTGAAGATGACAAGATTCACTAAGATACCCACTCTGGTTTGATTATTACTTGCTTTTGAAGTCTTATAATGTCTCCAATGCTTTGTTTTTATTAATGTTGCTATATACTGCTGAGACATCATGGTAACCATTGTAGATCACCTTGTATTGTGATTTTATATGATTTTTTGCTTCATGCTTTTCTAAAAATTGTTTTGTTTTATCTTGCTTTGTTTTGTTTTTCCCTCTAATACAGAAAGGATTCATATACATGTAGAGACTCATGCATGTGTAGAGCTTATAAACAGTTTATTAGAACCAACTATATAATACATGTTGATATGAACAACTACTTTGAAGAAAAAGAGATACTACAATACCCAGTGCTGATTCCATAATGTCATGATGTGAAATCCAGCAAAACTATCACTCTTTGTTCAAAGTGATTTTAGCTTGTTTTGTTTAAGTTCAACACACATTAAGGTATGGACAGCTGTTTTGAGGAGAATGAGAGACACTGTGACAGCCATTCTTGGCTTCCCTATTGTCTGGTCTTGAAGACCTGCAATGCCCTCCTCATCCTGCTCAGATCAATTCCATACTATGTTGTTTCATGTGAATTCCTTGTATGTGACAATATGGACAACTATTTGTAAGAAAACAAGAGTCAATACGATAGAAAGTGAATATCTCCGATTGTCTAGTTTTGAAATTTATGTCTCTTACATTGCTTTCTTGTGATCCGCTTTGTTCTGTTTTGTTGTGTTTAATTTTATCCTATTGATATAATTGCATGTATATTTGAGTGGGTAAGATGGATGACCATATTGCTGTTTTTTTCAGATCATGGAACAGAACAGTTAACAGTCTCACTGTTTGAATGTCTACTTTACATGTTTTAACTTTGTAATTTGAACAACTATTTCCAAGAAGTCAGTATGTAATTTGTCAAGTAATAATTTCTTGGTTTTTTTTGTTGTTGTTGTTGTTCTTTTCCTTTTTTCCTTGGAATTCTGTATTGTTGCTATACTTTATTCGGTTTTGTTTTTTTTTCTCTTTATATAAAATTTAAACAAACAAACAAAAAAAATAATTCAGCCTATGTCTACCAAGTTTCTTTTGATTTAATATGAAGTCTTAGAGTTTTAAAAGCATAGTTATTGGCTAAGCATTTTGCCAGCACCAGTTAATCTTCGTACTTCAGCTGGATACTTTTGAGTCAATGATTTTTAGTCACCATTCGACATATTTTAACACTTTTCTAAAAAATACATTAGGAATAAGTAGCTAGAATTTTCACAAAATTCTATAGATTTTATTCCAGTCAACACTTCTTTAAAGTCTTATCTCCTTATTTAACTTTCTAAGTCCATCTCTCAACTGACTGAAATAGTTTCTTAAGTACTTTTTGTAGAAAATAGCTGTGGCTTTTATTTCTGTAGTCATGAGATATGAACAGGTATCATTTTACTCCTTTCCTGTCTCAATAACAATTGAGCTGCTTGTGATTTTTGCACTGCAAGTGTTCCCCAAACTCTGTTCATATTATTCCATTATTTTGGGGCATTTCTTATTCTAGAGAAACATGATAGTATCTGGAGGTAATTTTTCCTGTAGGCAAATAATGACCTGCTCTCTTTTACTTGCAAATGTAGCTTTCAACCTTGACCTTAAGAACAGGAAAGTACTGCTGCTGTTTTCTTTGTGTGAATTGTTCTGACACTAACCTTTTTGTTTTCTATATTTATTTTAAATCAGGAATTTAAAAGTTATTTAATTATATTTCAGCCCTAGTCTTTTTTCTTTATCTATAATTTGCATTACATGTATTGTAGGTTTCTTTGATTTTTCCCAATTTTTATGCATTTTCCTACTTCTTTTATTTTTTTTTTTTGTTTAAGAAGTTCAGCTTCAAACTTAATGATTTTTTTTTTTTTTTGGTAACATCTATTCCCTGGCTTACTTCCTGTATTGCATATTATCTGGCAATTCTGACATTTTGTACCTTGCAAGAGCAAGGCAATGCATCTTGCTCTTAAATCATTCCATTTTTGATCTTATTCTCATTTAAAACCTTATCCAAAGTATACATTTAATTTTGTTTTGATCAGGTAAGAAATCTTTGAATGCCATGTTGTAAAAAGGGAAAAAGGAAAGAATAAACTCATGAGTTTCCACAGTATACTATCATTTTTCCACTGGCCTTTTATAAACTATGTTTGATGGTTGCAATAATATATTGTGACATGAATCATAATGTACATAAGATAATTATAAGTTTGGAAAGTAAAAGGACTTGAAGGAAAAGAAGCTCTTGCCCTTTATTTGAAATGGAAGTATGAGGAGGTGGAGGTTATAAACTGCACAATTCCAACTGCGTGGCCTCATGGAAAAACAAAACTACAGAATCAGTAAAAACATAGTGGATTCCAGGAGTTATGGAAAGAAATGCACAAACAGGCAGAGCGTAGGGAGCCTAGGACAGGGCAAGCAACATATGACACTAAAGTACAGAATACATGTCAATATAAATCGGTTGAAAGCCATAGGATATACATCATTTCCATTTTCATTGAGTAAACCCTAGTGAAAAACTATGGATCCTGGGAAATAATTGTGCGTTACTGAGGATTCATCATTGTAAGAATGTGCTACTCTGATAGAGGAGGTGCTGCAATTGGGGTGGGGAGCTGTGCTTGCATAGGGGATCCAGGAAATCTCTATACTATACTCGAGTATTTACCTAAGACTTCTCTAAAAATAAAATCTATTAAAATTCAATGTTTTAAAATAATTGGTTCTCTTGTTAATGCACATTTGCTTCATATGGGGTTTCATCTGGGTTTTCTCTGGCTCCTTGTTTTTGTCCACACTTTGAATTTGCTTTTGTCAGACTTTCTACGCATGTGATGAGCCCTGGTGTGCAGTGCTGCAAAACTCGTGCGGATCTCTCTTCAAGGGTTTCAAGACAACTAAGAGCGAGGATGAAAAGTTACTTTAGTTTTGCCCATTTTTGTATCTTTAATAAAGAGAGAACTGCAAAGACAGTTTGTCAACAATCCTTCTGTGTCAAAAAATGGGCCAACTTCCTCTCTGCCTGCTCTAATTTCTTCTCTTTTCTTCTTCTTCCCCTTCTCCTCCTTCTCCTCCTCCCCCTCTTCCTCCTCTTTCTCTTTTTATTCTTCTCTGCCTCCTCCATTCTTCTTCCCTTCCTTTCTTTTTCCTCTTTTCTTTTTATTTTATTTCACGCTGTTAGCAATATAGTATAAGCAAAACAGAACCTCAGAGCACTATGGTGTGTTTTCCCTATCTTTCTGTGCCAAATTAAAATTTATCCAGAAAACATAAAATAGTTAAATGCAAAAGTGTTTTGTACATTTAAATTCACTGTGCTTGATCTTATATTTCATGCAAAAGTTACAAGAACATTCTTTGAAAAACTCCTCATTGTGAAAACCCCCATTGGCTCTGCGTGGATTCCTTCTTTAGTTGCTGGCTGAAGAGCCAGTGGGACTGAAGCTGGTGTGTCTTCCCTCATGGAAGACGAGCTTCTGTGTTTGTGGTATCAGGACCATGACATCTGTAAGGGTGAAGTGTATTTCATAACATCTGCTTCCTAACAGCCCCCGTCTTCATTTCCTACTGATCAAAGCAAGGAGATGCCATGCTTTGCTTGAGGTCTCAGGCTGGTTTTCCAGATGTAAAGTAAATGAACAGTTGTTTGCCATTTTCTTCAACCTGACGCTGCGTACACTCCATCTTGTTGAATGTCCTAAAATAATTCTAGATTGTGGTTGCTCATCATTTTGATATCCATGTGAGTCCCTTCCATGGGAAACTTTATACTTAAAATATATGGACTTGAAATGGAAGTCATCATTAAATCACTAAGTTCTAACTCTTTTTATATTCTGAGTTATTGCCTTCCAACTTACTTCCCTTTCATAGTTTACCAATGCCATCCTGAAACTTGTGGGCAGTGGCATAGGGGCAGTGGGAAAACACATCACAGTGGAAACCTTCTATTTCAAGTAGCTGATTTTTTAGAGTACTGAGCATATGTTTTCCATAGAGTCTTCATTAGCTTGCTATTGTTCATATCACATATTCTAACATTTTCACCTTGGTCTGATACACTTTTCCAATTTGATTCCCTGTGATCTATACAACTTCATTATTTACCATTCCAACCAAAACTCAAGGCCCAACTAATTTCTCAGCTCTTTGAATATGTCATTCATGTTGTGCCTTTGCATGTGTTCATAGGTTTTTTTTTCTAAAAAGACTTTTGTGTTTTCCCGTGTTTCCTGTAAAATTATTCACAATAGTCAAGACATGAAAACCTATGTGTCCCTCAGCAGATGAATGGATGAAGAAAATGTGCTACATCGCAACAATGATTATCAGTCAAGAGACAGAATAAAATTCTGTGCTTTGTGCCTACAAGGATGAGCTTGAGTGATACTGAATGTATGGGTGGGTTGTGTGAAGGTGCAGAGAGATAAATTCTGCATCGCGCCTGTTCTCATGCCTGCAAAAGCTAAGATAGCTGTTCTGATAGAAGTGGGAAGTAGAGTAATGGTTGCCAGGGGCTAGGAAGAGTGGAGAGAAAGAGGGATGGAGAGGTTGTTGAATAGGTTACACTTGTGGTTACATAGATGGAGTAAATGCAAGTGTCTGATGACATGAGGATCATTAATCATAACTTATATTTCTAACTAGAAAAGGTTTTGAATGTTCCCAATACAGAGGAATTATAAATATGTGAGGTTATGAGCACATTCGTGAGCCAGATTCCATCAGCGCATACAGTACAATGGGTCAAAGTAAGACGCTGTCCTCCATAACAGTGTACAATCAACAAGTGTCAATTAAAATTAAGATTTAAAAGCTGAAAAATAAAAAAAAATAAGTCTTTCCTATTTTCTCTGTGTTAAAAATGTTCACCAGGTTGAAAGTGAAAAGTAAGATGTTACCCATGTTCTGTGAACACATAGGCACTGCTGCCTTTGGATTCCAGATGTATGTTAAACTAGGAAAGTGATTTGGCTGAATTGGGATGATCTCTTTAGTTTACTATATGAAATTTTCAAATATACTCATCTTCAAAGCATCTCTATCTAGCATAATTTCTGACAACTTCATACTTGGCCAATATATATGGTTGAATAAATAAAATAAATGAGGAACATATACTGATTTTATAGTTATGTTAATTAGAAAAATATCATTATAAGTCTAGTGGAAATACTAATTAAGCCTATTTATAACAATTATATATCATTTTATATAACTAAATTAAGCAAAAGGAGTATCACAGTGTTATTGCTAGTGTTCCTCAAAAATTAAGAAGTAGTAGCCAATATTTCCCCTGATTTCCCATATATAACTCCCTCTGGAACCAATTATAAGACTCAATATTCTTTTTGAGCAGCTGAACCAAGAAGTAATACAAGAAAGAGTTTCCATCTCACCATCTCCTCTCCACATTTTGTTCCAGAATCAACCAGACCAATATCTTTAGAATTGTGATATAAAAAGACGGTTTTGCATTCAATGGCGACATTCTGCTTTCGATCCTTAAGAAAAAAGGTCTTGACTTCTCCTAGGAAAGATGAGTGTTGTCCTCTAGTACAGTAAATCTTGCCACACTTGACATCTCTGAAGGGAAGGAAGAGAGTTCTCAGACTAGGGACTAGAAATGGATCTTCAGAGACCAGGCCTGCTGCAAAGAAGCCAGCTCACATTTTTCTAGACTCAGGTTTGTCAACAGGATACTCAGGCGTGACTATGACTAAGCAAAGCACTAGAGGGTTAAATTCATGCCCCTAGGAGCTGAGTAGAGGAGATAAAATGTGCGAGGCATCACTTTTAAATTTCTCTGTGATTCTCACAGATCTGTATGAGTTCAAGCTTACAGATGATTACCCTTCACTAATGACTTGAAATCACATCACTTTCATCAGGACACGGGGATTCCTCTCTGCTCTTCCCTTCTGTAGAGCGTATTAGTTGATTCTGATAGCAAAGCTGAAGGTCTGTTACCATGGTAACCCCCCTTTGCCAGCTCGGGCAGCTGCTAAGAGTAAGCGAAGTGAAATCACTGTCCGCGTCCAGCTCGCTTGCTGAGGAGCACAGCTGAACTTGACCGTAAGTTTTTACTTTGGTTGCTCTCCTGTTTCGCCACATGTGAGAATTCCTACAGAATGCCATTTGGCAAACCTGAAAGTCTGGCTTAGCCCATCAAAGCACTGCTACAGAGCACTTATTGTTTTTTCATTGGGCACTTACTTCTCTTCACAGGGAACGAATCTGTTTTCCTTGTTTTTGCAGTAACCGAAATTGTTTCCTTTTTTATTCAGCATGTAGCAGATATGAGGACTCTCTCTTGCTTCTGAAATGCACAATGATACGAAAAAAGTAAAAGAACCAAACAACACAGGAAAATTGCCAATGTTAATACACTTTAGTTTCTTATGCAATTGACCTTAGTATCATCCTGTATCGTGCAGTGTGAACTAGACTGGAATAAATAATTTTAAAACCATTCTGTTGAATCAGGAGAATATTGTAAGTTGGAATGGAGATATAAAATGGTAACACATGCACATTAATTAACGTACTCAGACAATCAATTAATATTGGAGAAAAGATCAACTAACAGAGGTAATATTCAAAGAGATACTAAGCAATACTTTGAGAAAAATGTCAAAAATTATATCAAAGCAAATCTTGTCCCAAAGTCTTAAGTAGAGGCTATTGTCTTTATTAATCATTCACTGTAACAATCTCTCACCATCGTCAAACAATTCAGTGCACTGATCTTGCCGTGTGGGACATTTCCCCATAAAGCAGTAGCCTTCTCCATTATTGCAAGGAAATCCGTTGACTCGGAACCTATCCTTAGGACACTCAGAGGAGTGGCCAGTGCAAACTTCAGGAAAATCACATTGGTCATTTCCTGGCCTGCAAATGGACCCTGCTTTCTTTATCTGTTGAAGAGAAACAGACACTGAATTTTTGACACACTTAGATATCGTAAATTCCAGTAACTAGGTAAAAAGTTGACCATGCAATCTATCTTTAAAAAGAGAGGCTCTCAGGGTGCATCATAACTTCTTTCTCCATTCCACTGAGGATTGTTGTCATTTGCAAATGCTTTGGCTTTTATGTAATTTTAAGGATGATAAGATCATGATTTGGGACTTTGTTATTAAAGCAGTCCTAGATAGAAGTGTAATGGACATGACATAGTAAAAAATGAGCAAGTATTCTCATTTATCTTATATTTTTCTTTATTGCGTGCTTCAGTATATCATTCCTATGCCTGCAGACAAGTGGGAAACCCTATCTATAATAAATAATCTCCCTCCCCAAGAAATCAGTATCTCCATATGAACCCTAGGTTTCATTGCTGGAAACAATTGTGTGGAGAATTCTCTTGTTCGGCTGTTCAGTGTGCATTTATGGGCACTGATCTTGGAGAGATTTGAAGATGAAAAAGTCATGTTTCTTTCCTTTGTGAGCTCACAGTCCAGTAGGGTGATTGAAGTATCGGTAATTCCTTGAACAGAGTCATCTAGTCTCCTCTAGGATTATTTCTCTGCTTTATTCCCCATGACTACTTTCAAATCCCAGTATCATACTTTTCTCCCTTTAGCTCAAGTTGTTGAGACATGAAATTTTACTCCTGGATGAGGAGTGGGTAATAATTTACAGAAGGGCAAGAACAGTGATGGTCACGTGACATCACTCCAAAACACCAAAAGATGTTTACTGACTTCTCTCCAGATCACAGCATCAACCTGTGCTCAGAAGTCTGAGCACCTCTGAATAGAGAGTGCCAAGAATTTATTGTGATTGTCCATGGCTGACAGCTCCTTGGATTTACATAACTTCAACTGAGAGCAGAGAAACTATTTCCCAACCAAGTGTCTCACCTGACAAGATTCACAGCATTCTCCCTGTGCACAAGTAAATCCTGGCTTCAGCATACATGTGTGTGCATCACAGCAAAGATTGGTGCACTCCTGGCAATAGTCAGAAATTAAGCATCAGAAAACTGATTCATTGGTTAGCTTCTGTTTAAACAGAAGCATGACAAATCAACTCATTAATCTTTCATAAGTAAAGACAATAACTACATGATCCATGGCTACAATGTGGGGGTAAAGGTTATAGTTCAAAGCTAGTGATTGGGATGTCCGCTGCATTTCCCTCCCCAGCTCTTCAATGCTCCACAGCTTATGAGTGTTCATGCGCAGGGGTAGGGTCCCAGACAAGTCTAGGGCATCTATTCCCCTGATGGCTCTCATTCCCTGGAAGTTCCTATTGCTTCCTTATGCCAAAATTTGATGTGAAACAATACAGTTACTAGAGATCCGAATTTGACTTTTGTTCAAGATGTCAAGCAGTGCAGGCTGACCTTTCTTCTAAAAAAATATCTTTGTATAATAACAGTGAGATGTACAATAACAACAAGCCCTACCTACTTGAATAAAATTGTATGTGTCTGATCAGGTAAGGTACTTCCTTTGCTGGAACGAAGCTATAGAACCATTCCAAAGAAGACACTTGAGCAAGAGAATCAGTTTCCAAGATGAAAAGCCCCATTGTATTTACCCTGAATCATATAAGGATGAGTTCTTATATCTCTGGATAGATCGTCGTCGACATTCTGATTGTGAGGTCCCGCGAGAGTTGTCCTATTAGGCTATTTCTGAGTTGAGCATAGATACTAAAAACATGGTTTTCAGAGAAGTGACATCAACAGAACCTTGCAGCTTGGTAGCAGTGCAGACTCTTGGCCCAGCTCCAGACCTACTGAACCAGAATCTATTTCCTTAACAACTACCCCAGGTATTTGTATGTGATTTTTAATTTGAGCAGTCTAGGACACATATTTATTTAGTAGCTCCTGAAAGAAATAGTTCTATGCAGGGAAAAAGCAGATTAAGAATGACTTTAAAATTTGTCTCAAAAGCTTTGCTCCTAAAGGTTCCAATGACCAAAGCTGTGATAGTGATGTGAAAATTTTGAGAATTTCTATGCTATGAGGTGTGTCGTAACAGTGAAAACTGTCCAGGTGTGATAGAATATCCTCCTGCGTTCATAGTAAACTCAGTTGATTCACTATAAGGGGTTTTTAAGATGGCTAGGTGCTACTGTGTATGAGATTAATGCATAGTGACATCTGAGGGGCCTTCTCATGGGATGAGCCAATTAAGATACAAACCAAGTGAGGACGAAGCTTCTGAGCTCTAGCAAGATCATTACGCACAGTGTATAATTTCCTAAGAAACTGAAATGAGACTTCCCCAACATCTTGTCTTTGTATGGGAAAAAACCTTAGTTTTTTAAAAGCCTTATAAAAAAGAACATGATGGTTAATATGATTAATGGCTATATCCCTGCTTAGATTGCAGCTGAGTATAAACTTTATAACTTAAAGACAACATGGTTCTCAAATACCTGAATAGGGCCACAGTCGCACTCTTCTCCTTCGTCTACTTTCTTGTTCCCACAAAATGGGAAGTCATTATGATTGTCAGGAAATGGAATATTGAGCAGGCAGGTTGGTTTATAATCCCTCAGGTACTGCTGGTACTGGGCATGACTGCATTTACTGAATTTTATTGCAGGAATGCTAGAGATGGGATGCGATAAAAATCAAGATTTACTATATCAATGCATCATGGCACAGCAGCTCTAAAAGTTGTATGAGAAATTTAGAAAGGACAAATTTAAATGTTCACTGTGAGAGCAGAGCAGGATCTGGGCTCATCCTTGTTGAAAATACCTTAAAACACAGCTAACACATGATATTTCAGTGAAAATACTCAGGTGATCCATCCTCCAGGAAAGCCCACATTTTGGACTAGCTGTCCGTACTTGATGCTCCCATGTCTGCCTCTACAAGTCTGGGATAAAAATAGTTTTACAATATTGTTGTCTGTGTTCACCAGCCCTGCAGTATTAAAAGCTTCACAAAGCAAGGACTGCATCATGCTCAATTTAAAAACCAAAAACCAAAAACCATCCAAACCAGGCATGGCGGCACGAGCCTATAATCAGCACTCTGAGAGCCTGAGGCAAAAGGATCCCAATTAAGAGCTCAGCCTGGTAACTTTTGAGACACTGCCTCAGAAATAAAAATACTGGAGACAGAGCTCAGTTCCAAGGCCTCAGTACCACAAAAGCAAATGAAAAACCTACTAGTCAGCACAGCGCCCAGTACGGAGTGATTATCTATGTTTGCCGAAGCCAAATTATTTAGTAATATCATAAGTATGCTTAGGAATACGATACACTTCTTTAAAAATAAAATTCACCTCCCTATCTTTTGTTTGCCTCCCTTACCAGTATTATTCACACTACGAGTGAACACAGAAGTACTTTAAGAATCATAATTACATTGGATGGGGATGGGGAATTCTGTGAATAAGTCTAAGTATATAGATAACCAGGTAAAGTGAGATACTGGTTTCAGAATTCTCAGTTTATGTCCCAGCTAGTGCATTTGTGTATTTTAGCTATTTTAAGTCATTTAATCTATATATGGCAGAGCTGACCTGTCATTCACAGACACGTTCTTAGTATACACTAAGCACTATGCACATCTCCTATGAAGAGGTCTAGCCATGAGCAGGGCAGGACTCACCAGCAGGTGAATCAGAGTGTAGCAGGGAAATTCTGGGCATCCATTCATTCTGTGACTATTTATGGAGGATCTAACAGGTTTTCAGGATTTTCTAGACCATAGTACATAGTAGTGACCGAAAAAAAGACAAAACCTTTGACTTCAAGGAGCTTATATTTTAGTGAAGGAAGAATGCAATAAATAACCTTCTTACATTTTACATAGGCTATTTTAGATAGGGAAAAGCACAAAGGAGAAAAGCAAACAGAACCAAACAAAAACAAAAGGGGGCAGGCTAAAAAAATACCAGGATACACATGTGATGAAAGAGGATTGAAAAGTTGGGTCAGGTGTCCAGGAAAGCTTTCCTGAGAATGGATATTTGGGTAAAGATGTGAAGGAGGAAGTTATAGTAGAGATGGACATATAGGATCCATTTCTCTCCTATTTGTGTTTCTTGAGAGTGGTGCTAATCGATCATAGTGTACTTTCATAACGTGTGCTGATGGGAGTGTTAGAACTTACTTTCATGAATCACTGAAGAGAGACACTACCAGGTAATAAGATTTAGCCCCTCAGAATTTCATTCCTCATTATATCTGATTTTGTCATAGAGCTTCCAGGAAATTACACTTCATATCAACACATCCCTAAAATAATGCTCTGAAATATTTACTAAGATATATTCCCCAAATATTTAAATGTGTCCCCTGCATTGTCTGAGCCTCACCTTCCAGCACTATCCATCACGCATTTCCCCAAAGGACAAGTGCATGGGAACTCATCGTGACGCAGCCCCAGGTTATGTCCCAAGTGATGTGCCATTCTGTTCGCAATTATGTTTGTGTCAGGCAAAAGATCCTGATGCAAAAAACCAAAATGTTCATTAGAAAATTTTCAAAGAAAGTATGCTGCAGTCCCAACAGCACCGTGGCCGCTGGCTGAAAGACCCAGTCTTAGCTCCTGGTCATCTCTCGTACCTCAGCTCCTTCATAATATAACACAGTTGGGAAAATCACTCTTTCAGTATCTGTAGCTCAAAGGTTTGAAATGTGTGTGTGTGTGTGTGTGTGTGTGTGTGTGTGTGTTCACTGTCAGGTTTACATAGACTCAATCATAACTACAGCTAAACAGTACGAATGGTGCCATGGTCTGAATGCCTGTGTCCTTCCAAAATGCGTCTGTTGAAGCCCTAACCCAAAAGAATGGAGATGATAAGGTCGTGGGTGCGGAGCCTTCATGCATGGGATTACTGTCTTCTGAAAGGGGTACCCAGATACCTCCTGCCCCTCTGTCTGCCATGTGATGACGCAGCAAGACGTGTGAGCTCTGAGCCAGACGGTAGAATCTCACCAAAGACCAAATCTGCCAGTACCTTGACCCTGGACTTCTCAGTCTCCAGAACTGTGATAAATAAATTTCCTTTTTTATTAGCCATGCCATTTATGGTACGCTGTTTTGTTACAGCAACCTGAATGAACTAAGGCAAATGTTCAGCCATACATAATAAGTGTTAATGATTGTCTTCTGTATACTAGCTATTCAAAGAGGATACAAAACTGTGTGATGCTATTGCTTTCAATCTACACTGAACAACAGTGCACATAGTCTTGTGAATGGAATTTCTGTTATGTGGCAACCTATATGTCAGAGATATAATATCCATGGCAGCATGGTTTTTAGTTGGAACACATATTTTATTTCTTATATGAATGATGAGATATTTCCAAAGAGGGATAGGCTATCCAGTTACCACAAAGATAATGAAACATTTTTAATATATGCTTTTGGTTCATGCAAAGTTTAAAATGCTTCCTGGACTGATTAAAATGTAAGTGAAGTGACAACAGCCTACATCAGAGTAGACTGACTGTATTATGCAAAAGTTATGCGACAGAAATTCCAAAGGTAAATCCATAGGTATAAAAAGAACTGTGTAATTATGTTTTAAAATTAAAATAGTTCATGTGGCAATTTAATAAGTATTAGTTTCTAAGTTGAAGCTGGCACAGCACAACTAAGCAAAGAAATAAAGGAAATAAGTACACACATTCAGGTTTTCAGTAGTTTCTCTATAGGGTTACTTGGTCAGCATTTGTTAGGAACTTGAGAGTTGGAAGTGGATTGTGTTTTGTGAACATGAGTTGCAAAGCAGTTTTGATAGTGTATTATGTGTTATGCATTTTCTTTTCAGCATGAGAACAATTATCCTCACTTGCTGAATAAGTCATCACATTTTGTCCTTATAAGTAATTATGTTTAACAGGCTAAAGAGCTTTAATAATCATACATTAATCTGTGCATGTTGTTCATTTGAATGCTTAGCTACACTGGTTTACCTTTATCATTCATCACTAGGTTTTTGTAAGATATTTCTTTTCTCATTTAATAAAGGAAATGTGAGTTTTCATAACATGTTTGCAGGTATATATGACAAGACACATATATGGTGCCTTTCAATGGGACCCGAACACTACAGAAATTTAATTTCAACATTTTGATTAAGCAATGTGATATAAATAGAACACGACTCACCTTGATCACACTGGTGGAATAACCGGGCAGGCACATCCCCCCTGGATAGGAAGCTCCTTGTGTGTGTGTGTAGAGCCATCTCCCACTACAGACATGACACAAATATACGCCTCAGTCTGAGTTAGTGGCTTAACACAAAGATTCAGTAGCACTGAACCCCCGCAATGCTAATACCTATGCATATGAAAGTGCCTTCTTATTTCTGTAGTTCTGGAATTGAGGATGGATTAGTTGATATTTACCTCATTTTGAACCTACACTACAGTAGAGGTACTGAAAAAGCTAACTCAAACTTGAGCTGAAATCATAAAACAAAGATAGTTTTTAAAAACAAAAAATAAAGCCAAGCATCTGATTTTTCTTTAGTCTATCCTAAACTCAACTCTAGGTAAAACCACTCAAATGACAAATAAATTAATAGATTAAGTTTAAAAGCATTTAAGGGAATGAACATGAAACAATGTATTTAGCACCATGATTAATTATATACAGTTGAAAAACTTTAAAATTTTAATCAACCTTGGAAACTCAGAGAGGATTTGATAGCTATAGTAAAATGTGTAAAATATTGGCTATATAAAAAAAGACTATTCCCAGATTACATAAAAAGGCAAATGAAGATTTATGTATTTAGGTATCAATGTTTGATTTGACTCAGAAACAACTTTTCCAGTTGGGCCAAAGTAAAGTAAGTTCTCTTGGGCTGGAAGACAATATTTCAAATATATAGTATTCGACTATAAAATGAGTGACCAGGTGAGCTCACCTCTTTTAGTTTTTAACCTCTCTGATCAAGGAGGTATGCTCTGTTTCTTTATTAATGATGTATTTTGGTTGCTGCATTCTATGTGTCAGTTTTTTTGCAATGTGTTGTGGAGGAGCTTAGAATTCTAGTCTCCCTAAACTCAAGACTCAAGGAGAATACCATGAACAGAGGTGAATCACCAGAGTAAAGTTGCTCTAAAGTCTGGTTTCCCTCATGGTCACTTAAAAGCAAAAATAATTCCAAGACAATGCCATAGAGACTGTCTTAATACATAGAGACAGTCTTATTCTATGTGAATATAGAAGGAGAAACACACAAGAAACCCAACACATAAGAAATACTAAATAGGATGTCCAGTTGGACATTCAGTAGCAAATTCACCCTTCTCTCCTACTTTGTTGGTAGATGTCCTGTTGATATGGGAAGCTACTGACCACGGTAAAAGAAATGTTATATAGGTAAATGATTGCCCACTATATCTATTTGAGTAATTCTCAACCTTACTAAATAGTTTTAAATATTTGCACAGAGGGAAAGGGTTATTCACGCTATGAATTTTATGGGGATACTTTTATTTACCTTCATCTTCCATAATTTTAGGGCATACCAGTGCTTAAAAATCCAAACCTAAGACAGGCATGACATCATTGCAGATGTATACTAAGATCTATCCAGAAATGAAAACCAAGACTGATGCTGCTTTGGAGATCTAGTTCACACAGTTGAATATGAAAGAGCTAGAACTGATCTCTGAGAACAGGCTTTGGAAGTTTGCTGCTACTGAGTTCAGCCTGAAAGCTAGTATCTAGACAACAGCAGAAAGAAGATTAATAAGATGCGTTTGCAGCTCGTTGGAGAAATGTTGGCATTATAGGTAGATAAAGTAAGTAACCTGAGTGCTACACTAATATAGTAACTTTAGTTTCATCAAAAGGGATGCTAAAAATAGTAAAAGATAGTGGTCCTACTAGTTTCTCTTAGTTCATTGAAAAGAAAGGTTTGTGCTAATATTGTTCGCAGAATTTTTTATGCCTCTATCTTATAGTCTGAGTAATTACTTTGAAGATAATAATATGCAATACATTACATATTGTTATTTGCCTATTATTTTATTTTTTCTATAAAATTTTAAAAAGAGAGAGATGATAAAAGATACCCTTGCTCTAAAGTGGTTTTCCTGAAATTGAACATTAGCTAGAGTAAGGGGACCATGCCAAACATGAGGTTGTGTTAAGTTTATTCCTGTAGCTGCTTATCACTTCTTTCCTGGCTAAGAATTATACAGGATATTTTGAAAAATAAAAGTGGCATAATTGGACCCAACTTAAAAGAAATTAATGATTGAATAAACAAATTGAAACTTTTCTTCAGGAATCTAAAAGTCATGGCAGGCTTAACTTACCAAATTGGTTGTCTTCTTTACTGTATGGTAAAGAAGATTTTTGTGGGAAATGGTGACTGGTTGCATACACTTTGATGAGAGAAAGCGTCTAGAGGGCCAGATACTTCCCGGAAATGCCTATTTTGATAGACAATTATAGTGGCATGGCATGGGAACATGAGAGAAGTTGGAATTGGATGCCAGGTAATGCACATGGATTCTCAAATGACTTAACTTACATAAGGATGTTTTCAGCTGAGCAGGAATGAGTCTGTTATACGTTTCCTTTCTATCCTTCCTTAATTTTTGGAAGGGAAGATTATTAAATAGTCTAGTTGGAAAGTTTCTGTACACCCAGAAATAACATTTTTCTTTGTGGCCTAACCCAAAGTCAATTGCCTTAAGATTATTTTTGTTGTTCATTTGTTCAGTTATCTATTTTAATAGTCCTCTTAAAATGTTCAGGATAATAATCACATACCTCAGTAACACAGCATGATCAAAATTCTTCCTTTTTTTAAGGTCTGTCTCTTGCCAATTAGAAAAATCCAGTAAGGTAGTCTCTGTATTTGAAACTGGTGGTATTTTGTCTCCAACTGTCCATATTTCGATGCCAACCAATGTTACGTGAATGTTCAAGGTGTTATAAATCTGTTCAAAGAAGAAATAATTTGCACAAACTCAAACTGCTGGGTGGAACTTTTACCATCTTTTTACCATCTTTATTCTTTTGTATGTCTTAAAATCATAGTAATTTTAACATGTGACATATGTGAGCAAAGAGTGTGGGTGTTATTTTACAAACACAGGTCTTACAATGGAATTCAGGATATATTGTACAGAATTTTTGTGACCAAAAAGTTTATTCTCCTTAAACTATCATATGCCTTTCAAGCACTGATCTCAGAATATGTCCAGAAGAAAGCATTTATTAAAGTGCTGAGGTGATGAATTAGCTCAAAATGAATTTAGTAAAAGTGGCACATGGTGGAATGAATGTACCTTGCTTTTCTCTCTAATTTAAGCCAGGAATTGGTTCTATGGAAAGTTAAAAACCTGGTATCAATATTTAAATTGATAATCATGATTGAATTTTGTAACTATCTTTTCTGTTTGCGAATGTTTACTGGGGATTACTTGAACCATGAAGAAATGGTGGCTGCCTATTAATCGTTTCACCTCTTTTTCTAAACTGCTTTATAAATACTTAGCTGGTAGATACCTTTGTGCTAGAATAAGAAAAGACAAAGTTCAGCAATGATCATGGATATTTTGAGACAAAGGAATATGCATTATATCCTTTTTATATTTCACAACAGCTAGTTTAAAGTACCAGCTAAAGAAGTGTAAACGACTAAAGAACAAACACTGAATTTAAGAACAGAATTGGTAAAGTCACTCATACATCACTAGAGAATAAAACTCTTTTTCAAGAAGTTTCTTAGTGATATAATCCTTGTTACAATAACCTTCTGTAATTTTCTACTTAACCTGCAGTGTGAATAT
This sequence comes from Dolichotis patagonum, assembly GCA_004027295.1. Taxonomy (NCBI): domain Eukaryota; kingdom Metazoa; phylum Chordata; class Mammalia; order Rodentia; family Caviidae; genus Dolichotis; species Dolichotis patagonum. The sequence goes on along the minus strand of PVJX010001950.1, from coordinate 4,889 downwards.
ACTGAATTTCATGTGTCTTTACAATTCCTCTAAGAGATCACTTCAAGACCATGAGAACTAAATTCTTTTAAACCATCATGCACATTGACATTTAATCAAGCCATGACTTCAAAATTACACTGGCGCCTGTGATTACCATCTCTGTCCCTCTTGGCCTTGATCTTATTGTTGGATAGACATAAGTCAGGGCCTACAGAGCAAGAATTTTTTAACACGAACTATGTCAAGCCTCTCTCTTCATAGATGGTTTTGACATTCACAAAATTGATTGCAAGTGAAGATAGACTATTTGCCATCTTAGGATATATTCTGCTTTAGTGAAAAGACAACCTCCGAAATAAAAGGCACGCTTTATCTTCTCAGTATTTGGATTAGTTTGACATATTTATTTGGATGATCATATAGAATTGATCTAAGCCCTTCACCATAGAGAGAGAACTTTGATATTTAAGATAAAAGAAGACATAATGAAGTTAAAAATGAGGGATAGCCTAGTGAAATAACATGAATGTTGGCCCTGATGGGTGGAGGTCTCCCATCAGTGGGGAAGGAGAATGAATCCTGAGAACTACTAGTACAGTATCCCCTGGGCAAATATTCCCCATGCCGGGAAACCGAAAGGATCTGAGGCTTCCCTGTGACCTATGACCAGGCGAGCAGCCAGTGAGCGGGTAAGAGCAGCAGAGGAGCACTTAAGGAGAGATGAGAACTTAGGGAAAATCTTCTCTGAGATGCAGGCTCCGAGTGAAGGCACAAAGTGGAATGAGAACATGGAGAAATAATTCTGAACCAGGACCCACTTGAAGCACAAGATTGACCAATGTAAAAAAAGGTGAGAGATTTATATGATCTGAAAAGAAACCAGATTGACCAATGTAATTCAAAGCGATGATGCTCTGCAGGTAACCACAGCAATATCAAAACCCTAAACCAGCTCAATTTCTACTAAATTGATGACCTAGCTAATGATCTAGCAAAAGAAGAATCAAGTCATATTCAGGCATAAAGACTGTTTCATGGTTTCTACCACTCCACACATAATGTCCACTAGCCAATAAAACATGGGACATACATAATATCATGAGAAAACAGCCTATTGTTCAAAAGAAAAAAGTTGATGAAACTAGACTCACGGGTAAGTCACATGTTGAAACTGGCCAACGGGACTTTTAAATTGATTATTAGTGTTAAAGGCTCCAGTGAAAAAGAAGGACATGGTTTGCAGAATTTTAAGATGGATTCTTGTCCTTTGATACAAAAATCCTAAACAGTTATCACCTCTTCAGTAAGGGCAGGACTGTGTATATCTTGCTATTGTAATTCGTTCATGCTATGTGGCAAAAGTAGCAATCAGTGAAGTTAAACAAAAGGTAATTAACTGTGGATAAACCCAACCTAATCCTTCATTAGAAAGACCGGCAACTGGCAACTGTAAGTAGCACAGATTCTTCTGCTAGACTAGAGAAACTGCCGAGGTGTGAAAGGATCCACAAGGGCGTCCTGGATGAAGGAATTATCAGGGCCTCTGGGAAGCTAGAGGGCCCCAGTTGACACTCGGCGAGAAATCTGACAACCTGAGCCCTAGAGGTGCACAGATGACTTCGATCAACAACATAAATAAACAGAGACCCCATCCTTTGGCATTACGACATCCTGATCAGAGAAAGCAATCATGCTGTACCCAGACTGGTCCTACAAATTGAGATGAGAGATGAACACAGTTTCCTAACACTAGGCTTGTGGTAATTTGTTATTCAGAAACAAATGAACAATAGAGTGAAAAATGTCCTTGAAAATAGTTGAATTCTAGTATTTAAGTCCAACTGTAAGCAGAACTGAATGAAACGTACATTAGCAGAGATTAAGAATGCCTTCGACGAGGTACTAGAAGACTCAACAAATAAGGAAAGGATTCTGTTTGCTCAGTAGAAATTATCCAAATTGTAACATAGAGTTAAAAGTGAAACAAACACAAGAGAAGGTCAGATTCTGTGGAAAAAACAAAGTTTTATATAATGCATATACATACATATGCATATACATACATGTATACATATGTGTGTATTTATGTACATATATGTATAAATACATATGTACTACATAAATATGTGCATTATATATGTATATGTGCATATAATATAATACAAATTTATCTTTCATATACATAATACATACGTATATCCAGAAAAGGAGATAATAAGGTTAAAAAAAGCACTTTAAAAACATGATACAGTAGTAGAAACATTAAATCACAGATTGAAGAAGCTCAGAGAGTCTAACTAATGTGAAAACCATACACACACACTCTGATCAAGGCATGCCAAATGGACTAACCAAAATATTATTCAATGGTCAAATCTGAAAGAATTTGATTAACAAAATAGAGTAATAACTTAAAGTATTAAAAAAATTCACAACTCTATATCAGTGTAAATAAGCAAACAAATACAATAATGAGGGGAAAGAGACAAATCTCCTGTGCAAAAGAATTCAAAGTAATAGCTATTGTGTATATACTCCACTTCAAAGAGCAGAAGCATGACTCCTCACCCCCGAAGGGTAAGTTATGCACACTAACATTCTTCCAAATAACAGAGAAGCGTAAGGTGTGAAAAAAGAGTAATTCTACCAGAGGGAACCCTGATAACTATCACTTAACCCAGTTGATCCAGGTCAAGATCATTAGTGATCAATGGTATTGATCATGATGAAATGGGACATCATCTTTACGGTTTCCCTCTAGAAAACCATAATCTTTTCATTATAAGAAAGAATCTCAGAGATTCCAATATAGGCGTATTCTAGAAAATGCCTGACATGTACTTCTAAAAGCTCTCAAGGTCATTAAGTAAAAAGAAAGGCCAAAAACCTATCACAGTCAAGTGAGGTGTGGAGGACATAGAGGACATGGAGGTTAGATGTACTGTGGTATATGGGGCGGCATCCTGGGGCAGAAAAAGAGTGTTAGTTTAAAACCAAGAAAATTTTAATTGCTTAAATTTGCTCAACAAAAATGTATTGGTGGCATTTTATCAATTGTTATAAACATGTCCATTAAGTCTTAGATGGTAAAAATAGGAAAAACTGGGTTTGAGATATAATGGAGCAATTTATTCTATTTCCACATTTTAGAAAATATATAAAATTGCTTGAAACAAAAATTTTTAATAATGTATGAAAATATTGTCATGAAAGAAGTCTTGGATAATTTAGACTATGTTATAAGGTACTTCTGTAAGTATATTAGTGCAACACTATTTGAAGTTAAACTTTTTTATTAAATATATATTGTAAACCCATGATTAAATACAAAGTATTTTTAAAGACCCAATGGCAGAAATAAAAACAGAATGATCAAAAAATACTCAATTCACTATAAGAGTAATACTATTAAGAAGACTAAAATATGGAGGAGGGGAACTTGGGAGAAGGGAACTTAAAGGAAGGAGTAAAACCAGAAGGAAGGAGTTAAAAGAACCAAGCTGTATTTTGCACATGTGCCCTCTCCCTAAGGTAACTGTAAACTGCTGGTGCTGCAAAATATCCTTTTCAAAAGCTGGAAGGACAAAGGATATAGGCAACAAAAAATGCATCAATAAATAAATATATCAATTAAAATGCAGAAATGATCAGGTTTCACAAAAGAAAATCTGCCATCTATAAGAACATGACTTTAGACCTCTCAGACCTGCAGAGTGGCCTGGGCTGTTTGGATCGAAAGTCTGCGCAGACCTGCGTCTCGGCGCGACTGTTTGGGACTGGTAGCCCGCCCTTCATCCACAGGGAACTGCCTGGAGACCGGCATCTGGGCCAGGTCTGTTTGGGCCCGTAGCCCTGCCCTTCACCCCCAGGAAATCTCCCAGAAAGCAGCATCGTGGCCTGTCTCTTTGGGACCCAAACCTCTCAGACCCGCAGAGTGGCCTGGGCTGTTTGGATTGGGAATATTGTGGAGACTGGCATCTTGGCCAGGTCTGTTTAGGAGCGGGAACTTTTCAGAAACCAACATTTGGCCTGACTCTTTGGGACCGTAGGCCCACCCTTCACTTGCAGGGAACTTCCTAGAGACCTGCCTGGGACAAAGCACAGTGGCCTGGCCTGCCTGAGATACCACAGGCTCTGGGGTGACCACACCCAGCATTCGCCTTACAACTTAGGGAGCCAGGAGCCCACAGAGGGGAGTTAGGACCCTGTGAGGAAGCCAAGAGCCTGTGGGGGAGCCACTGACCCTCCAGGAACTGAGGGTGTAAGAGGTAATTCACCACACGTGCAGAGAAAGCTTTGGAACACTGCTCAAAGTAAGGAAATACAGAAAAATGACAAAAGGAAAGACCAAAAGGCAGGCTCAAAGCCCTAGCCCTCCCCAAGAAAGCTTAGAAGCCATGTACATAGAAGAAAAAAGAAGCCATACACCTGAAATGTCTGAAATGATATCAAATGAAATAAATATGTAAATAGGGAAAGCTATGGAGAAATTCAAACCAGAAATACTTGCCCAGGTAAAAGAAGAATTGATAAAAATAGTGAAAGAAATAGTGAACGCATCTAGTGAAAACACAGCGAAAAAATTAGAGGAACAAAGCAAACAGATAGAATCCCTGAAAGAGCAATATAGGAAACAAACAGAATGTATAAAGCAGATTCAAAGAGATATACAGGAAATGAAAAATTCCATTGAAAGCTGTAAAAATTGCCTCAATGAAAGTGAAGATAGAATTTCAGACCTCAAAGATAAGATTGCAGCCAGTGAACAGGAAAGACAAGATCTTTTAAAAATAACAAAGAATCAGGAAATAACAATTCAACACCTGCAAGATGATGCAAAGAAAAATAACATAAGATTAATAGGGATAAATGAAAAAGAAGGGGACAGCCCAAATGATATCAAGAGG
>PVJX010001949.1:0-143479 GCA_004027295.1 Dolichotis patagonum | reverse complement strand
AACCCAGCTGATTCTCTTGATTCCCCAGTGTCTTCACTGCTGACTTGGGGTTCCTGGGCCTTTGTGAGCTCCAGTCACAACAGCAGCCTGCTGGGATAGGAAACACCGGTCATTGGGTAGCAGGCAGCTCTGGGTTCAGATCCTTTACCTCCCCACCTGTCTAGGCAAATGACATGTGTGGTCATATCTTAATTAGGAAAGGGGGCTGGTGCTCACATCTGCCTTGCAGGTTTGCATTAGGATAAAATGAGACACCTGGTGTAATGGCCCCTGGTGAGCAGGTAGGTACCTTATGAGTGGTAGCTGTTAGCATTGAAGATATTTATGTTTTAGTGGAGTTTGGAACTGATGTTTATTTGCCAGTCTTGATCTGGTAATGGACCTTCTCCTTTGCTTGTTTAATGGAGCTTAAAGAAGACCTTGGGCTACTGATGCTGGCAAAAGTAGGCAGGATGGAACCACCTAGAGCCCACTCTGTTCTTAGATCCTGGCACTCTGAGTTGTCACCACCATATGTCCCCTGGCCTGGCTGGGTGACTGTCAAGCAGCTGAGCTTGGAAGAAAGAGACCCTAGGATGCCTTTGCTGTTGCTTTTTTTTTTCTTTTTTCTTGAAAATTAGGTTTCCCTAAAGGAAGCCTACAGGTCAGGCCTCTGCTGTTTCTGTGGACACCTTTGTCCATAAAATAGGGGTAGAATACAAGGTAGGCAAGGCCCAGTGGCATGCTTGTGCTTATAAATCATCCAAGAACTCAGGGTATGAGAACTGGAGAGATGTTCAAAGATTGAGAGACTCTCCTGTCCAACCCTGAATTTTACAGGAGGAAACTGGTTTCAAAGAAGCCAGGATGTCCCCCAGACAGTTGTGGTAACTGAGAGGAGGAGAGAGGTGCCACCCAGACCCATCATAGAGCTTTTTTTGTGTTCCCTTAAGAAGAACTTTGTTGTATGACTCATGTTTAAGAGATGTTGGGGGGAAGCATTACATTTTATGTATTTATTTTAAAAATTAATGATCCATAGAATAATTTGTTCAATTTGTCATCATAAATCTGCCTAATTGTTCTTCACCAAGCAAGAGACCTCTAATACAGTTTGTAAAGTCACAATGTGCATAATTCCATCATTTCAGTGAAGTTTGATGATGGCACGGTCAGGAATGAGAACCAGGTTAGTAACTGCAACAGCAGCTAACAGTTACAGTGTGTAAGCATTCTGATAAATGCTTTGAAGCATCTTTTTTCATTTGTACCCATTTTACAGATAAATGAGCTGAGTCTCAGAAGCATGTTGCCTAACAACATAACTAGCAGTAAAGAAAGTGTTTGCTTTTGTGATGCTGCTGCAGTCAGTGAGCCAGAAATGAATATCTAGCATTGCCTTATTTTCTTGTTGCTGAAACAAAATACTGGACACCCAGAGTTAGAAAGGGAAAGGTTTCTTTGACTTGCAGTTTACGAAGTTTTCAACCTATACTTGACTGGCTCCAAGGCAGAGTGGCACATGGCAGAGGGATGTCACAGAGAACAGTTCATGGTACCCACAAGGTAGCAAAAGCAGTAAGGGACCTTAACAGAGTCCTCCTGTGCCTTTTATCTTTTCCAGACTACTTAGGGTGAATGGCACTCATACCCTTAATCCTAGTGCCCTTGAGCCTAGCATTGTACTATGAATCAATTCCAGCATCACACTTGATCCAGCCACCTCTGGAAAAGCCCACCTATGACTAGGTGAGGCTGTGGGAGGACATTTAGACACCACCATAACAGGTGTTTGGGGGAAGATTGTGTTACAAGTGGTCACCAAGATCAGAGACTTCAGAAACCCAATTCTTTGTCATTTAGCAGTGACGACATAATAAGATTCCATTTTTAATTTTTGTTAAACATTTGCGTAGCATCTTCTGTGTTCGTAAGCCCAGTAATGTCTGAGTTCATTTGCTCCTCCCAAGACTGAGTCAGTGAGGCTGTATCAATTATCATGCCCAATTCATCAAGGAAGCGGAGGCCCAGAGAAGGTGAATGTCAGATAGCTAGCATCTGACGGAGCTAGGCTTTGAATCTGGGAGCCCTCCACATGTTATGTCTCCTTATTGATCATGCCGTTATGATACCAGATCCCTTCTGTCCACAGCAGGTGTCCTTCTCCCCTCCTCACCCTGGTCATCTTGCCAGTGATGGTCCCTTTCCCTGAGTGTTTACTCATGTCCTCAGTCCAGGTGGCTTCACCCCAACCACTTATCTCTTGAACCAAGACTTGGGCACTTTTTACCACTGTTAAAAAATGTAATGTCTTTATTTAGGTAAGATGAGTGGTTTTCATGTAGAGGCAGAATTTATCATGCCATTAGAGATGTCTGTTTTTATGGGTAATGAGGCTTTTAGATGAGTATTGACAGTCACTGATTGTAAGTTACAATAGCCATTTATCACAGGGGATGTTACTCCCTGGGCTGTTCTTATATAATTTTAAAAAGTGCATTGATCTCTTTCCCATTTCTGTTTTCTCTTGTGACCAGATTGCTATATGTCCCAAGAAGTGCTAGGGCCCATGAAAAATCCCTTACCTTTTGTACCTCCAAAATGTTTTCTTGAGAGTTATAACTTGGTGAAAATAAAGAAGCTATATTCCCCGACTGCGCTTATCCCATCTGAATGTAAGCCTCTGTACTGTTGAGTAGATCTGAATTCAGCTACTTTCCTCATTTCCCAAATGAAAGTCTTCCCTGTGCATGTGGTAGTCTGTTCAATCCCTGGCTCAAGGCCAGTTGACCTGAATGCTTTCCTTCCCACCAGGGAAGGTGAGGTGGGGTGTGTTCTCAGCTGCATTGGGCAAAAACAAATAGCAGAGAATGTGAATAGTGCCTCACCAGCAACCTTTTACTGCAATATTGCATATGTGGCGACAGTATGGAAATACACTTCTGTTCTGTTAACTGGCTGGCAGTCTCTGCACATCTTGAGGAAGTGACATGGTAGTGTCATTCTTGTCACCTGTCTGCCTAAATGTGTCATGTGCCCATTTGTTCAATCAGTACCGTTGATCTCCTGTTCTGTGCCAGGCTTGTGGTATCCAGTGGAGTGTGAGACCCACTGCCCTTCCTCTACCAGAGTCCTAAAATCCTACTCTTTTGTGATGAGGGTTTAAAGAGATGCTTGCATTGCTTTTCTTTTTCTTGTTCCCAACAGGTTTATATCCGGATAAAAGATGATGAGTGGAACGTGTACCGACGATATACAGAGTTTCGGGCTTTGCACCACAAGCTGCAAAACAAGTACCCTCAAGTGCGGGCCTACAACTTCCCACCCAAAAAAGCCATTGGAAATAAGGTACCATCCTCCACAGGGACCAGCAACACTCTCGCCACAGCCTGTATTAAGGCAGATCATTTCTTCTTTCATCTGTTGTTTTAAAATAGTGCTCTTTAAAGAAAAGTTGGCCAAAAATTAGAAAAAGGAAATAAGTCACCCATGAGTCCATTACCTGAAGGTATTACCACTGTTCTTATTTGTGAGTTTCTCCAGGACAAGGGCTGGAAACATTTTCTTTAAAAGATCAAAAAGCACAGAAACTTTTTTTTGAGACAGGGTCTCACAATGTAGTTCAGGCTCTCCTTGAGCTTACTATGTTGACCATGCTGGCTTTGAACTTGGAGTAATCCTTCTGCTTCAGACTCCCAAGTGCTAGGATTACAGTCAGATACCACTGTATCTGGCTAAAAAGCAAATATTTTTGGTTTTGTGAAATACAGTAAGTTCCCAGCTTACAAATGAGTTTCGTTTGAGGAGAACATTGTGAGTTAGATTCGTTCGTGTGACAAAGCAAGTCTTATACACCTTTGACATAAATACGCAATGTATATTGCTTTGCACTTCCTAGCAGTCCCCTCCACATCACCACTTCTTTTCCTCTTGCATACTGGGCTCTGATAGAGCACTGTACTACTGCACATATAGCACTGTACAGTAAACACACAGCAGTGTAAGTATGACAATGTCCGGCAGACATGTGAGCTATTTCCAAGATTTGTTCACATCTCCAAATGTTTGTAATGTAAGGTCCATTTGTATCTGAATTTTTGCAACTTAAATGTTTGTAACTCAGGGACTTACTGTATACCATTTCAGCAGAAAATTCTCAGCTATTCCGGTGTACTGTGAGTGCATCTGTAACAATGTGGACAGAAATAGGCATGACTATGAGCCTTCAAATTTAATTTTTAAAGATAAGTGCCAGCTGAGTTTGGCCTATGGGTCATAGTTTTCAGACCCCAGCTAGGGAACCCAATTTTTTTTCTAGTTTTCATTGATAATTGTCATGATACTCATCTAGACACATAGATATGGGGGAGGACTTTCTCAGAGGAGTTTCTCTTATTATAGGGTCATTACCATCATGAAGGTTAGTGATTTATGATAACATAATTTATTTCTGTGTGTCCATCCTGCTGCCCTTGAGGAAGGAGGTGTTGCTTTTGCTGGTTGATTAGTTTCACTGGCCAGCAGGCATTTATTAAGCACCTCTTATTTGTCTCTGTGCAAGAAACTTGCCCAGGATTGAAACAGACAGAGACATCTGGGCCTAATGTGGTACCTGTTCATTGTCTGCTCTAACTAGTTTGCATTCATTTGTCCTTGGGGAGGTTTAAAAGCCACTGACTACTTCCCATCCTTTCCTTTCCCTCCCTATTCCCTATTCCCTATTCCCTATTCCCTATTCCCTATTCCCTCCCTAGTTCAATGGATCTGGAGCAAGGCTTGGGAATTGAGAGGTTTAACAACTCCCTAGATGGTTCAGGATGAGCCAAGCTTGAGCAGTGTAGCTCAGAGTCAAGTAGAAGATGGAGGTACTTCAACAGTTACAATACTGTGGTACCTCAGTTCAGGAACTTGATTCATTCCATTATTCTGAGGAAAACAGCCACAGTTGTGTTCATGCAAAAAATATGGCTGCGGTCATGTTCATCACTCTGATGCGGAGTTTGCAAACAAAAACAAAAAAACACTTCTGTGTGTGAAGCAAATTGTTCATAAACAGAAGTACTTATGAACTGAAGTACCACTGTATATTAAATAGCTTGGCAATCAGACAAGAGGAGTCATGGCCCTTCTCAGGACATGAAAGAAAATGGAGATTGCATTGAGGATGATCCCAACTCTGTTTGTTCTCAAAGTGTGGCTGCTGGCTGTGAGCCAGCAGTGTGATATTGCCTTACATGGAAATGTACATTCCTTTGTGTGCATGCGTGTGTGCTAATGGGGAATCAGACCTGGGGTTAGACAGATATTCTACCACTGAGCTATATTCACAGATAAAAATGCAGATTCTTGGCTCCACCCTAGACCTGCTGACTCCAAAGATCTGGGGCTGAGCCGCAGCCATCTCTGTTAATTTGCCTGCTGGCTGGTGCTAATGGACAAGGCAGTATGAGAGCCACCATCCTATGGGATTGACAAAGCAGACTGTTGTGCAGATTTTGTATGAAGTGTATTTCCTAGCTTTTCTCAAGGCGCCCCTTGGACCTTTCTCATAGAAAAGTGACGTAAGAGTCTTTGTAACCCACTGATATAGCATTTGTCAATTTTATAGAGGAGACCATGATTACCAGCTGTTGTGTTTATATGTGCATAGGTGTCTGTGTTAAGTCCATTTGCTTGAATGTTTGGTTCAGTTCTGATATTTCTTTGTTGATTTTTTTTGACAGAGGGTATTGAGGTCTCTTACTATAATTGTATTGATGTTTATCTCATCGTTTATGTTTAGTAGTATTTGTTTTACCATGTTGGGTATGCCATTGTTTGGTACATATATATTTGTAATTGTTATCTCTTCCTATTGAATTCTTCCTTTAACTCATCTATAGTGACTTTCTTTGCATCTTCTAGTCAATTTTGTCTTGAAGTTCAGTTTATGTGAGAATAAGATAGGTGCTCTTGTTTGTTTTTGAGTTCCTATTGCGTGGAATAGTATTTTCCATTCTTTGAGTTTTAGTCTGCAAATACCTTTTTGGATTAAACTATTAGAAATATTAACAATTTAAGTTCTGTGAGATTCCAATATGAATGACTTTAAAGCAGCTTTATTACAGGCCCAGAATAAATGTCCTCCATCTTTCTGTTGCAGAAAAGTGGAGTTGAACCCACACATGTAAAAGACTTTAAAATTCTACACTTATTGATAGTAAAGATTACAATAATTCTTTGGAAAAGTGTAAGAAATATATACTGATTTAACCTAATGACTTACAAGCTCATACAAATCCTGAGACCCATCCAGAAAGTCTTCAAACGTCATAAAACAAAATTCTGCCTAACTTCTTTGTTATTATTTCAAGATGTGCTCATTTGCAGGCCGCCTCACTAAAACTTTAAGTAAACTTGACCTGACAGCTCTACCACAAGGTTGAATCAAGGGGATGCAGGTGGTGAAATGTTTTACGTTTTACCTTAATTTCCTATTGCTGCTGTAACAAAATACACAGATATAGGGGTCTAACTCAACACAAATTTATTATCTCATAGTCATTGAAATAAGAAGACCAAAATCAGTCTGATGGGGCTAAAATCAGATGTCAGCAAGGCCCATTCTTCTGAAAACTCCCAGGGAGAATCAGCTCCTGATTGCTCAGCATTTTTAGCTTGTGATCCTCTTTTATCTTCCAAACTGCAGGTGCATCACTCACATCTGCTTCTGTCCTCATTGTCACATCTCATTCTCTGATTCTGACTCTCTCCTGTGATCATAGCGGGCCCCTCAAGACAATCCAAGATAATCTCCGTATCAAGATCATTAATTTAATCATATAGGCTAAATTTCTTTGCCTTGTAACATTCTAGAGTATCTTAGTTACTTTTCTCATTGCTGAGGCAAAATACCTGACACTCAAAGAAAGGAAGGGCTTATTTAGTTCACAGTTTGTGGAGGTTTCAGTCCATTATCAGCTGGTTCCAAGGCAGGGTGGTGTTGCACTGCAGCAACAGTTTATGGCATCAAGAGACAGCAAAAGCAGCTAGGGCAAAAGGAAAGAAGCAAAACTTTCCTTCCCTTAGGTTGTATGCAGGCTGCCTGCCTTAGGCCAGGTGTAGCACTCACACCCAGCGGCCAATCCCAGCAGTAGACAGTGAACCAGTCACAAACTCTAGATTCAGCTGCCTCCATAAAGACCCCCCTTCTGGACTGCATGAGGCTTTGGTGGGACATCCAGACACAAAACATAGCATGGGGGTTGGGATGTCACTGGGAGCCTACCATACATTGTACATTACTAAATGCTTTTTCTGCAGCCTGAAGTAGCTCCCTTACCATCTCGTAACTCCTCAAGCCCTGCAATTAGGCAAAACATGTATAAAATAAAAAGCTACCAAAAATACAAGTCCTGAGGCTGCTGCAATGTGAAGGTCAAGTTCAGGGAGATGAAGCTAAGTCTGAGAAGTAGGAAGGTTTTATGGAATGACTCATTCAGAAAGAGTTCTGAGCCAGTTGAGGTGGCAGGGACCAACCATGAGTTCCCACAGAAGAAATCCTCAGGAACATCTCTACCCTCACCTCCAAGTTAGAGCAGCCAGCTCAGCAGTATCTTCTCCTCCTAAATTTATGTGCAAATAAATGAGTTTGGAGGTGGAGGGTAGCACCTTGGTGGGCCTGGCCCAGTGAGGACTGGCTTTACCAAGTGCACTGGCTAGTTGGTAATCAGATTTAGGGTCCTGCTCTCTGTGGACAAGAGTGGAACTGACAGCACATAAGTGATCATGAGCCTTAATGTCCTCTCTATCCTGTCGTGCCCTTTAACTTTTCATTGGCTGGTTGGACAGTGATTGAACTTAGATTCCTCCTTCCTCTGCATTTAGTTATAATATACCCACTTCTAATTATTCTGCTTTGGCTGCTCCCCAGGAAAAATCTGGGCAGTTCTTCCAGTTTTCAAGAAAGGATTGAGTCAGGATCTAGGAATTTCAATGCCCAATAGAGGTCATTGATGAACTCAGTTTAAGGCTAAGCTTTCATTTTGCTTTGGTGTCCTCAGAGAAAAATTCTTGGAGTGCTTTGATTCTAAATTGGCCCAAAAAAATGAACCATGTAGAATCTTTTCTTTGATTGGATTGCTTCGAGGATGGCTAACTGGTCTGCTTGAACTGTTAAGGCACACACCCAGGCAAGATTTCTTTGAGTTTATTGCATCTTAAATACAGTGTTAATCTAAGCTGTGGACTCATTAACTGAATCACTCTAAAGTCTAGAGACATGAACATTATTGAAGGAAATATTAAGCGTAGTTTAACCTTTTTTTAATATGTCAGATAACTCTCTTTTTAGCCTGAGTTTCTGTATAATTTTCCCAAAATGCTGTCATTGGAGATTGTCAGTTTTAGGATTAAAATGTGACCTTAACCCCAATTCAAGCCACTTTTTATTGGTAAAATTAGTGTAGTTGAGCCAACATATTGACCCACAACTGTAATCCCAGAATTTGGGAGGCTGAGGCAGGAAGATGGAGATTCCAGGCCAGCTTCAACTACATGCTAAGACCCTATATTTAAAAAAAGTAAAAATAAAAATAAATTAGGCCATTGTATAGTTTGTGGACCCAGAATTTGTCTTTCCCAAAGAATTCCACTTGCTATACCTTGCTATGTACATGTTTAATTGGAGACATATGAGATCTGCAGAGCACTTCTAGAGGTCTACTTGTCTTCATATTCACATCAAGGCCAAGTGATGTGGGTGTCAATTCACACTTGATCAAGACCATTTCTTTAGCTGAGTTAAGCCACAGCAGATGTCCAGGATACTAAAGTTACTCCTTAACTTTTAAATATCACAGATGTGGGGCTTCTGTCAGGGTGGCCTTGAAGACGCTAAGGTGACTATTCCAAGGCCTTGATGACTTAAGCTGACAAAGCTTTAATTTTAACTCCTGTTTCATATTCCTTGTAGGCCAGATGGCAGCTCTGCTTACTGTGATAGGATCCAGGTTGCCAGAGGATCCATTTAAACATCTTGCCTGTGTTAGTGACTTTTTTCTCATTGCTGAGACAAAATATCCAATGCCCAAAATTAAAGAGGGAACAGTTTATTTAGCTCACAGTTCATGGAGGTTTCAGTTCATACTTGGCTGGCTCCAAGGCAGAGTGGCACATGGCAGAGGGCAACAGTTCATGGTGGCAGAAGATAGCAAAAGCAACAACAGCAAAAAGGGAGGAGTGCAGAGAGAAGACTCTTTCTGTCCCTTATATTGTACATAGGCCACCCACCCTAGGGTGGATGTAGCACTCAAACCCATAATCCCAGCATTGGACTATGAGTCAATCGCAAATTCTAGAAGCCTGCCCCCATGACTGCATGAGGCTTTGTGGGAACATCCAGACACAAACTGTAACATTGCCCAATGGTGACAATAGGAGTGAAGAGAAGAGGCCATTGAGGCAATGATTCCTGAAGCTTCCTCTAAAAGTAACATGTAACAACTCCACAGAGCAAGTTATATGACCACACTTACTGCCAAGGAATAAAGGGTGCACTTCTTCTGCATGCCCAAAAGGAGAACCTGGATCTTTGTGGTGAGCTCTCATGACCCACTATATGGAGTGGTGATGGTACCTTATGGAGCCACACTGTGGGGCAGAACTGAGGCAATGGAAGAGCACAACTCTGACAGTCCCAAACAGGCAGTCCTGTGGTCCCTGCTTTCCAGAGACACTCCAGTTCATTGGCTGCCTGCATCCCTGCTTAGACTGTTCCAACCTAAGCCACTGGTGCCCCTGGCTGCATGACTGCCCTTTTCCCTTCCTGCCTGTTTGTGGTCTATTTTGTACCCTGTAACCAGAGTAAAATTTGTACAATATAAATCTGATCGTGTCACTACAGTGACCACCATAACACTTCCCATCTTATCCTGTGCCCTATTCCTCCTCCTCCTCACAGTTGAACTGCCTTACCAAAATCTACACTGTTATCACTTCAGGGCCTTTGCACCTGCTTTTTCTCTGCCTGGAATGGCCTTTGTAAGATATTTGCATGAACAGCTCCTCTGATTCATCAGGTCTTGGCTCAGGTTTCTGTCCTCAGAGAGAGGCCATTCCTCAGAGAGAGCTGGGTCACTCTGTTATCCTTATCTCTGCTTACTTTTCTTACCGTATCACATTATTTATTGAAATGATTTCTTTGTGCACTCAGATGTGCTCTATCACTATACCAGGTGAGGGCCTGAGAAGTAAGATATGAATCTGTCCTGTTCACTGCTCTGTCCCAGGCCCTAGAAGAAAACCTGACACACAAAGGTACTCATGGCCTAGAGTAATACATTCCCGCCAGCTTGTACGACCAGATGGGATATCTCATGCCACATGATGGGGCAGTGGTTCAGAGCCTCCCAGGATTAAGACATACAAATTATAGCCCTGTCACAAACATGTTAATGAATAAAATGAACAGAAATAAATGGAAAATTTCCTTTTTCTTTTCTTCATTTCACTGGTCCTCAGCCCTAATTTCAAAATTTTGAATTTTAGAAGTGAGTAGAAACACTTTAGGTAACTAAGGAGGTTGTTCTTGCTCAACTTTTGGCAGGATGTTTGTTGTAGTACTGGCAGGAGGCCAGTGGGGTTCTGGTAGCAGGGAAGGTGGCTTGCTGTCTGAGTTGCCTAGTAGGCTCCCTGCCCACCTGAACTTTGTTAGCTTGAGGTCCTAGCTAAAGGACTTGTCTAGAATGATTATGCTTAAAGTCTCCATGATTGCTTAGGGACCAGAGGAGACTTGAGAGATTGTCATTCCTTCCTAGGATAATAGAGTCAGTCTCCAAGAGTTCATTTGGCACTAAGGCAGGCAAATCACTTTTCCTAGAGCCACAGATAATTCACCTTGTTGGATAAATTATACATTAAAAACACATGCATTAGAGCAAAGACTGGTATGCATTGAGCTGGAGCAGTTCTTCTGTAACTCCTTGGGGGTATATTTGAGGTGCAGCCTGGGCTCTAGGGCTCCTGAGGGAGAAGTGACATGGGAGCCAGGGACACTTTGGAGATAAGACTGATCCACATTCGCATGTAGCCAGTGTGTCTGGAGCACAGGGTGCTCATAGGTATAGTGCAGACAAAGACAAATACAGGTGCTTCTCTGGCCTCAATGCCCTTGCAGGGAGAATAAGTGACAGCTAGAGGAGGAGCTTTCTACAGCCTAGGGAGATGGAGAAAACAGCAGAGCTGGTTGCCTACAGAAGTAAATATTTGGGCCAACCAGGATCCTGATAGGAGTAGAAAAGCAGTTCATGAGGTGTACATGTCTCCCATCTATCCTACATTAGATTCCTGTGGCTTCCAAAGCAAATGACCACAGACCAGCAGCTATAATGACAGATTTATTATCTTTCAGCTGAAGAGATCAGAGTCCCACAGAGGACTCATCAGGTTAATTAAAATCGTGCATGGGTGAGATGCGTGGATGCATCTTTGTCTTTCCCTTATCTACTGTATTCATTGGCTTATGGCCCTACCTTCACTTTCAGTGTTAGATTTTTCCTGCCATTCTTCTATAGGCACACTTTCCTCAGCCACAGCAAGGAACATTCACTGCTGCTCAAGAGTGTGATTTCATTGGGCCCATTCAGGTAATTCAGGGCCATCGCTACACCTGGAATTAAGGAATTACTGTGCAAAAAGCCCCATCCAAGCAAGGTAACATCTTCATAGGTTTCAAGAGAGTACGGCAAGGGTATCTCTTGGGGAGAGGCATCTGTCTACTGATTACCTTTCCTTCCCTATCTGGCTTAGAACTATTATTGTTATCCTGCAGTAATAGATGAGAAAACAGAGGCACACGGAAGTGAGGTAACTTATCCAAGGCTATCTTGCTGGGCAGTGTTGAGGCTGATATCTGCCCCAGGCAGACAGTGTAAAGACCCAGTCTTCAGCCTCCAGGGGTACAGCCTCTCAGCTGATGGCTTCAGAGTGCCCTAAAGAGAGAATGAGCATGAGGGAGTCAGCCCCACGCAGCTGGTTGACAGTTACATTGACTGCATAAGGCCACTCCTCCACCTAGGTACTATGGAGAGCAGACAGTAGATCAGTTTCCTTCCTCCTGCTGAGTCACCCCTACCTCAGTCCCACTCCCACTTGGGGCCATGTGTGAGTTGTCAAGGTCTGTCCCAAGACTCATGGGAACTCTCCTGGTCATCCTAAGCATGTAGGGAGACTCATTTATGAATGTATTCAATGGGACTTTACCAACTGTATAAGTTAGAGGCTATAAGAGATATTGAGAGTTAGAGAAAGAGGGAGGAGGTAAATATTCATGTGACTTTACTAGCTGTGAGGCCTGGGGTAAATTATTTGGCACCCCCTTCCTGATCTATATAACAGGGATAGTCATGGCATTTGTGTTGTTTCTGTGAAAATCAAAGATAGTGATGTTTGTGAAGTGCTCAGAACAGTGTCTGGCACATGGGAAGTGCCATGTTCCTTTTTGTTAGATGAAGAGGTTCAGGGGCTGATGGTGCAGCTGGCAGACACGTAATGTGGTAGATGAGTCTCACATCCCTCCAAAACCCTCTCACTCTGTGTTTCTGTGTTGAGTGGTACCAGCCATCCGGTGCAGGCTTGTGATGAACACCACATTTATATTCACTCATAATATAGTTTTGTCAAGCCTTCTATAAAATGTTTTGTTAAATGAAGAAACTGGAATTCATGGGCACTAAGCTTTCTACCCGAAGCCCAGAATTGAGCCAAACTCTGTCAAAGCCACTGTACCCATATGCTTCTTAATGGAGGAGCCCTTAAATCCATACCCAAATCTGGGAGCTTCTGACACACAGTCAGTTACCACAGGATTCTGTGCAGAGCTGTGGTAACTCCCTCATGTGAAGGCAGTCTCAAAGACATGGTCACAACCCCTGCTTGGTGTGGAGGGGCCAGAACTGACATTATCTTCTAAGCAGCATACACTTTCCAGAGAGAATATGGAGAGAAAAAAAAGCTACAATCAAATGAAGCCATAAACTCATGCTTGTGTTTCACTTGACACTCTGCCAACCCCTGTGTAAATAATCCTGGTACTTAATATATTAAGTGAAAAGAAAAGAGAAGCTGTGCTCATTATATATCACATATTTGTGTTTCTCATTAATACAGTAAAAGTCTCTTAAGATATTTTCCAGGAGAGCAGTTGCTAAAGTCATCTTGCCAGAAAAATTATCTCAGGAGAGAGATGTGGATGGCTCAGACTCGGAATGTGTATATGTATGCATATTTAATAAGTTAGGACTCCTTGGGGATATTAAATTAAAATTCAATTTAAAAAATCACAGTCATTTATAAAGAAATTATTTAGAGCCAGCAACTAGTAGTAGATAGGGAAGTTGGGCCCAAGGACATCTTCCTGATTGTCTTGAGTTGAACACGTTGCAGATCTCACTGTCCATGGTGGCCGTAACATGTTCTCCAGGAAGTTGTTCCTGAACTCAGAATATGAGCTTATTCCCCTGTGAGCTTTTTTTCATACTCCATCCTGCCTGCCTGGCTTACAGTTCTTCTTCCCCAGCACACAATGGAATTGGAGGATGGAGCCTGGCCTCGCTGAGTCTGATTCTTTTTAGAACTTGCCAGAGTGCCTGGGGCATAGAGGTACTGAGCACCTTGTTTGATGAACAAGTAGGATGCAGTGTGTGGCACCATTGTTGATTAGCAATTTGTATTACAGGCTGATGTTGTGGATAACAGAAGCTTGGTTCTCTGGTGGCATTATCCGTACTGCCCCCTGGATATTGACATGGCTGAACTTTGCAGGAGATTCATCCTGCTGTGTATATTTGCTGTGCCTTGTGACGGAGGGGTTGTTTGACACATTTGGGGCTAGCCTTCCCAGTGAGGTAACCAGGATTGGCCATTTCTTCCCACTTCACTTATTTTGGGCTGAGTTTGAGAGCCTTATTTCTGTGTCCAACCCATTGGTTTTGTAATTGACATGAATTATAAGACAATTGACTCTCTGTTGGGTGTTAAATGTTGTCCACAATATTTCTGGGGCTTTAGATTGCATGTATATCATTATTTAATCTCTCCCTCCAGCACTACAGGCCTTCTGAATACACTCAACCTGCGATATATCTGCTGCTTTTCCTCACAGTTTTGGACAGCTGATTAAAATATCAGTGTAGAAGGGTACTTCTCAGCTCTTACTCTCTTCTTGAATAATTGAGAATAATTACTACCTTTCCCTCCAGTGCTCCGATTAATATTTGAGAGCTGGGAATTGCAATCTTTGTTCATTTTTAGCATACTGGAAAAAATATTTTCAGTCTCTTGGATTGCTGCCATTTTAGCTATTTTCTTGCTGCCACCTTTCTGGGGCTTAGAGTCAGAATCGTCCTGTCCTTCAGTGCAGTTTCTCTCATGGACCTTGTGTATTTTTAGAAGCCACACAATCCAGAAGCTATGAGTTTGGGCTATAGAGTCTCAGTGACCTTAGTTCAGCTCCTGCCCCTGGCACACATTGACTGGCTGATGGGCAAGTCACCTCTGTTACCCTCAGCTATCACATGGGAGTGCAGGTGCTCATGGTGCAGGTCCTTGTGAAGATCCAATGAGACCCCAGCTGTTTGACACAGCATCTGAAATATCTTGAGCCTTCAGAATCTGGCTTTGAAAATAGGTCACAGGGAAACCTCATCAGCTCAGTTTCCATTATTCTGTAAATTGTGATAACTCTGACGTACACATTTGATTCCCCCCTCCTTTCCCTCTCATCCTCTGCCTCTTTATTTTTCACCTTGTTTTTATGGTGGTGAGGCTTTTGTTGTTATTTTTGTTTTAAACTGAGGTCTAACATGCCTCCAATCTTAAAATGTAGTTGGTGAATTTTCATACAATAAATGCAGACCTGGGCCCCTGATCTATAGCAGCTCTTTCTTGTTACTCTGTCTTACAGGGGCCACTGTCTTGATTTCTAATGTTGCAAAGTACTTTGCTTGTTTGAAGACCTCACAGAAAGAGAATCATAGAGCATGTGATCCTTTATGTCTGGCAGTATTATATGTTTTGATCCATCCATGCTTTTGCAGGTGACAGTTCTTGACTCTGTTTTGTTGATGTATTGCATTGTATGCATGATGACTATCTACAATTTCAGTACCTTTACTGTTGGTGGGTGTTTGTATGGCTTGTGGTTTGGCTTAATTACAAACTGGGCTGTATTTAAATTCTTGTATATGTCTTCTACTGGATATAAGCTCTGATTTCTATGGGTCTGTACTTGGCAATGGAATTGCTGGCTATAAGGTGTTCTGTGATCCCCTGTAGTAGACACTTCCAAAGAATCCCCCAAAGTGATCACATACTGAAAGTATGTCTTTAAGGAAAGGAAAAAAAAATTCATAGACTAAGATAACAAACATCACCCCCACCACCTAGAATTAGCAACTGTTAATATTTTGTTATATTTGCTTCTAAATTCTTAAAATATTATTATAAAATATTTCTAATATGCTCCAGAGTCCCCAGAAAAACATAACAAACAGGAACATACCACTATCTGGATACATGTTAATGTTTAGAAAATAAGCATTGTAAAATATAGCTGCATTCTCACTGTATGTACCCTCTTTCCCAGAAGGAAGCACTGTGGACTTGCTCTTCATCTTTCTTACTCATGATTTTAAACATATATTAAATATGATCATGAGTTTTCTTTTTATTACTCCTCAATAATATCATTATTTATATATCCTATTATTTACCACTATTACATTTTTTGAGATTTATTCATTTGGACACATGGCTTTAACTGAGACATAGATCTAATTACTAACTACTTTACTCTAATTACTTTAACTGAGACAGAACCATTTTCTGTTGTATGACTCTCCAGTGTTGGGTTTACTTATTCCCTCTTTGGTGGACAAGTTGCATACAGATTTTTCTGTTTAGACAATATTGTAGCACCCACCCTTTGGCACATATATATGTCTTACACATTTGAGAGTTGGTGTCCAGGTTGTGTCTGAATGTGGTTGCTGGCTTATGGGGCATGCTTGTCTTCAACATGCCTACCTTTTAGCAAATTGATCTCCAAGTTGGAGGCACCAGTTGTTCACTTTCAACCAGGTGAATGAGATTTCTCACTGTCACATCTTCAGTGACACTTGACACCATTAGACTTAAGATTTATGTGGTTTTTGCCAGTACAGTAGGTACAAAGTAGTATCTAGTCATGTTTTAAATTCCCTAGCTACTGATAAGGTTGATGATCTCTTCATGATTTTTAGCCATTCAGATTTCCTTTTTATTTATTTATTTATTTATTTATTTTTTTGTTACTGGTTTCTAGGGTCTCTTTAGTTTTCTGGATATCACCTTTTGTCTTTATTTCCTTTGCAAGGACATAGCTACCTCTTGTCTCCTGGTTGAAGCTGCAGCTCAGGATCTTCCTACAGTGGAATTCATTACCTCCCTTTCTCATTGTGCCTCCTGTGTCTGCCCGCATTTCCTTGCAAGCTCTCCTAGTGCTGTAGTATACATTCTTGTTTACATATCTGCTTCCCTCACTGGACTGATTTTCTGGGAGAACAGCAACTTCTTATGAAACTTTACATGCACGCACACAGCATGTCTTGTAACAGCTAAAGCTGAATTTGTGGTTACTGTGAAGGAACACTGGACCCCAAATTGCTTCCTTTAATGTGGCATTAAAGAGTAAACTCAGAGTAAATCTGCGCCCCAGTTCCTGTCTTCAAAACAGGTCCTGAAAACTGAATGTCCTGGAAGTTCAGGACACAATTTCAGGTGCTTCTTTGGGTAGCCAGTCTCTGCCGGTTCACAAGAATGTTCCACTTAGCCAGTGCCTTTAAGTTCTCAGTTCTTTTACCTTCTGAGGAAAAAATAAAGTTCTCTTTGTAATGAGTTTTGAAGCTTTTTCCAGGTAAGTGCCTGATCCCCATAAGCCAATGAAAAATGGAATTGTTTTGTGCCACAAAAGAGCCTTTGATACTGGCTTTTAGTTCTTTCCTATGAACTAGGCAGATTTATTCCTATTAGCAGGAAGTAAATAAGCCCTTCATATCAGCAGTACCATCTTAATAAGAATAGTGGCTAGTTATTGAGTATTAACTACATGCCAGACACAGTGCTAAGGACTTTGCATGCTGTCATTCAATCTAAGCATCCTAGTAGCCAGGGGATTATCACCACACTTCATGCAACAGTGCCTGCAACAGTGCGTATCTTCCTCTTAAATCTTAAACCTACAATCCTTTTTTGGGCTCAGAACCTTTGCACATGCAATTTTTCTTAGAACATTTGTTTCCCACCCTTCCTATGGCTGAGTCTTTCTCATCTACCAAATCTCAGGAAGTAACTCAGAAGGAGGTACCTTCTCAGAGATCACTTCCCCAACTGTCTAGAATAAGTAATCTTCCTTTGTGCTTTCCTTTAGCCCCACGTTTGTTCCCTTCATAGCAGTAGCAGGATTTGTACAGTTATTCATTTGTTTAAACATGCTGTATGCATGTACTGGGAGAAAGAGCCACTGAAATCTTTTAAGCAGGATAATAACCAGATCCACCTTGTATTTTAAAGCTGTCATTGTCAGGTGAAGGGTGGCTGGGTGGGGCTAGGCACTACGTTTGCAGCTGACAGGGTGGGGTTGAGTCATTGCAGAGTCCTTGAGGACTGTAGCAAAAATGTAGATATAGAGTCCGACCTGGCAGGGACAAGTATTGCAGAAAAGTCAGACTCATGCATATTTGGCTGTACTCTGCAGAAGGAAGGTCCTATAATTGTGCTGTGGACAGAGTCCTCATATAGAAGGTTTCAGCTGGTGACCCACATTCACCTGAGACATGGTCAGTGTCCCTTGGGGCTGGTGATGATGATGAAGCACACAACTCCCCAGCCACTGTGCCTGCTGTTCCTCTTGATTAAACATTTTCTTGTGGCAGCCATTGTTCAGCTCCCTAGGAGGTCTGCTCCCAGTTCCCTTTATCTTGCTTCTTTTACTTCTCAGCCCCTGATAACTGTTGAATATTGTCACCCTGGAAACAGGGCAGGATTTCTTGAAGGGATGGTTTTTTTCATCTGAGCTGTGAAACATGAAGTAGCCAGAGAATGAATGGGTACTCCAGGCAAGGGGGAAGCATGACCTTGAAGACCTGATGACCTGATAGGTTCAGGCGGGAGTGGGTGTGTAGGGGGTGAGGTGGGTGCCCTTCCCCTTCACTTGTGCAAGGAGGTGCTAGGAGCCTCAAATTAAGTCCAGATGCACAAACAGCACAATAGTAATGAGACTCAGAGTCTTCTTGTTAACCACTTGGATTTGCCTCCTCCTGTTAATTCCAGGATCTGGCAGCACAGATAATAAAAAGCAGATGTCTGGGTAGGGAGGCCCTATGGCAGTTAAGGGTTCTAGGTAAAAAGACCCTTCAAGTAAGATAAAGTGAAATCATTCTTCATTTCTCTGATATTTAATGGGTATCTAGGATGCATCAGTCTTGGAGTTATTGAGATGAATAAGACATATTTCTTCCTCGGGGAATTCACAACCAACAGAGCCCCCAGTAAGTGCTGTGGGAAAGGTTAAATCTGGATATGTGAGAGCATAGGGTAAAGTATATCATCTAAGATACTTTCCATTGCAAGAGACACAAATCAAATTCTTTTATTTAAAAAGAGAATGTGTTGCCTTGTGTACCTAGGAGGTTTAGGTTCTGACATCACAAATGGCTGGATCCAAGAGGTCAGTGGTACTATGAGATGTGTACGTCTTGGCCAGTCTGTTTCTTTTTTTCTCACTTGTCTCACTTGACTCTTGCTTGTCTGTTTTCTGGTTTCTTTTTCTGTCTGCTTTCTCGGAGTTAACTTAGTTTTCAGGCAGACTCTCATGATAGAGATGACCCCCTCTACTTAGGTTTTCTATCAGTTGAACATCTCAGGCAGAATGAACGAGTTTCAGTCTCCACACCTACCCCTGTTGGCCAGCCTGAGTCCTGTGCCTTTCCCACGATGGTTACAGTAACTGTGACTGACTAACGCATATGCACAGTGCTGAGTGGGGAGGTCCTTAGAATGAGAGAAAGTTGGATTCCAGGGGGATGATGTTGCATTATCACTGGGAGGAAGGGATATGGAGAGTAAAAACAGGAAAAGAGGGAAGATTAGGGAAGCAGCAGACAGCAGAGCTAAGGAGTTTGGACTTTAATCATCAAAGAAAGGGGGAAAAAAGTAACATGGTGTTTTAAATGAATCTGCTTTTTTTTTTCTTTTTTTATTTTTTTTAAGGAAATGCTTACCAGGAGAGCTCACCAGGGAAATGCACAGAGGGCTACAGACATAATGAGTGATATCATTCAACAGCTCTTTCTTGATCATCTACTATGTACAAACCACGGAGAATACAGCAGGGAACTAAACAGTTAATGTCTCTGTTCACAAAGACTTAAAATTCGTAGGGAGCTGATAATTACATACTAACAACATGTAAGTAATCCCTAATAAGTTCTGAATGACATAAAATAGCTAATTGGGATTTAATCTAGATTTGTGGTGGAAAGTGACCCAGATATTAGAAAGGGTTAAGTTAGAAACAACGCAGCATAGAATTTGTTAGCCTTACAAATAAAGGTTCTTTATATCCACTGTTGTCAACTAGAGTGAAATTATTTAGCTCCCTCTGAAAGACAAGGGTAAAAATTGAGAGGCAGCAGGGTTTCAGAAGCAAGCATTGAACTATCATTTGGACTTGACTGGCTGCTACCAGGTATCAGAAGTGCCCTGTGTGCTGGTAATGGATCCATATCTCATTTTGGACAGGTGCATAAATCTTTTGGGATAACAGGAAAGATGAGCCAGCCAAGCAAACCTGGCATCCTGCTTAATCCTCATTTCCACCTTTTATCTTCTCCCTTTGCGCTCGGTTCATTCCTCTGTCCTACAGCAGGAAATCCCGGCAGAAAGCACAAGCTTAGATTTTTCATAGGCATGCCTCAAACTGGACTAAAAAATAAACAATAACTTTTGCTTTCTGGGGCATTTGCCTCTGTAACACTATTAACGTTCAGGCTAGTCTGGTGAGTTGTAAATTATGCCCTTCTCCCATTGCTTTGTGAACTGTTGTGGATGATACCCAAATACTTTGATTCTGAAAATAATTGAACATACTAGATTTGCCTTTTGCAGTGGGTTAAGCCTCACTGTTATGTTCTGGGTGACTGATGGGTGTGCTGATAATGCCAGCAACTCAAATAGAGCAAGAGATGGCTGCATCTTTTCCAGATTCTCAAATGAAGTACCGCAGTAAATAAGTACCTCCTCAGGATTCTCCCTAAATATTATTTAGACCTCATTGCATGCTATTGGTCAGCACCAAGGACAGCACCACTTCTTCAGAGACCCCTCTGAGTTTCCCACTCTAGATGTGTAACCATCACTGGGGTTTAAACAGATCCAGTGATCAACCATACCTCAGGCACAGAGAAATAAGCCTTCTGCTCTACTTTTGAAAAGCCCTGGGATGACACAGATAGCTGGCCTGCAGGCCAGTGACAAGACCATGCAGAAGAGGACATACCTTTCTTGAAATTGAACAGAGAAGTGGGTATTCAAGGAGCCAACACTGGCACTTCTGGTATGAGTCCAGTTCTCCTCAGTAGGCGCATCTGCCTTCATTCCCATGATATTATGCTGGGAACAAAGAACATAGTGGCACATGGTCAGTGTCAGGTAGCTAAGTTGTGACTTGAGGTGAGTGAAACTGACTAGGAACTCCAAGACTGATTTTACAACTGTCTCATATCTATTTTTTTTAATATATTGCCACTTATGGTGGAGCTCATGGACCAGCAGCGTCAGCCTCACCAAATAGCTTGTTCAACCTGCAGGATCCCAGGCCCATCCACACCTCTGAATCAGAGCCTCAAGCTGCTCGGCTCCCTAAGAGGTGTGCACAGGAGACTTTGAGAAGCACTGATCCATGCCATTGTTTTGGCACATTCCTACTGGACTCTTTCAACAGGGCTCTTTCCTATCTTCTCTCTGGCCAGATCATCTTGTCTTGCAAGGAGGAAAATTATTGCTCAGTTGTCAGATTGTTGGGCTCAGGGCCACACCTGTTGTGTACAGAGTCACTGTGTGTTCAGTTAGCACACTGGGATGTACCTGTGTCCCATTTCCCCTTCAGCAGAAAGAGGAAGCTGACCTTAGGCATACAGGGCTAAGCCTCCCTCTGTGTCCTCTTCTTCCATGTTCTGTTTATTCTTATTCATTTAACCATTGTATTTAAGACAGTAATGAAAAGACAGATATGGTCCCTGTCTTTGTGGAACATTCAGTTCAGGAGAAACAAAAGGACATCAAACCAGTAAATGTATTTCAGCATGGTGCTAGATTACTGTGCAGGAATGAAGTGTAGAGCTGTAGTAGAAAGGACCTGAGGTAGTCATAGGGCCTAAGGACTTTTAAACTAGAATATGGAGGGTATCTCGTAGTTAGCTAGGAAGCTGGAAGGAAACAGTTTTCTGTCCAGGGCCAGCAAAGGGCAGGTGCAAGCTTGCATCAGCTCCACACTAGCTCTTGGGTCTGGATGTTGCTCCACCTCATTGATAAGACCTTTCCTATCATTGTGATGAAATGATTCTATTTCTCAGTGAAAAGTTAGGGTCTGCCATGTGGCCAGATGCAGGACATCCCCTGAGATTGGCAGATGACATGGCATACAGACAGGTGAGCTTTGGGAACCAAGGTTACAACTTAAATGAAGCAGTCTGACTCTGTTTCCCTTTGTGTTTACCTCCCTTGGAACTCTGGAGATAGGAGAAGTGGTAGCAGAGAACATGGGCAGTATATGTGGTGGAAACCTGATACCAGCATAGCCCTGCATATGACCTTGCTGTGCTTTGGTGTCCTCACATGTAAAGACAATGGCATTTACTTCCAGCATCATTTCAGGAACTACGTGAGGTCATGTAGGTCCTTGCAGAGACTGCTTGGAAACTGCAAGTGGTGGTGGCAGCCAAGCCAAGGTAGTGTGTGGGAATTTTTAGGCCTCCTGCCTAAAAATTTTAATGCCATCCAGTCCTCCCCACTCTCATCAGCTCCCTATAGTGGGCAGGGTACTATTCCTGACCCCATCTTACAGCTGGGGAAATTGAGGGTCAGGGAAGCCTGTTCATGGGCTTAGCTTGATTGTCTATTCTGGTACTTTATATCCTGAGGTCTAAAGATAAGATCCAGGTGACCAGTGAAAATGAATTATACTTGTGTCTTTGCAATCCTCTGCCGGATCTATGAACTTCAAATGTGAAACCTAGGTGACCCTAATAGCAGCATAGGCTCAATAACATGTGTTTTTTCATATCACATTACAGTTGCTGCACGTGCTTCCAAATATGGCTAAACTTCCTCACTACTTTGAAATTTCTATAGTGATTAGACCTGCTGCTAGATCTTGTTATTTAATGCATCAGAAAAGAAGCTCTTATATTGCTACATCACAATTTTGGTAACTGCATTTAAATACAAGTGCTTTTCTCTCTAATCCTATGTCCCTTGCTTCCTGAATTTAAAACCTTCTGCTTAAAAAGGGGCTGATGGAATTCACTAGGGCCCCACACAGGAACTAGCCAGTGTCTTTTCTCAAGAGCGCAGCGTCATCTGGCTCCCACCCACCCTTGCTCCCTGCCCTGCTGGGTCTCCCACTCACCACTACTGTTTTGAGTTGCAATTCTCTTTCCAGTTTCTTCTCCCCATTTCTTCCTCGCTGAGTTCCTTTTTATGAAGCAGGTGCTAGATAAATAATTAATCGAGTAGGAAGAACATGTTGGAAATAGCACAGCTCATGTTTATTTTTAAGCAGCTGAGTTACAGAGCCCTACCCCAGGTGCAGTCCAGGTGCAAGAGTGTCTGGGACTGGCAGGTGGGTCTATGTGGTTGCTAGGAGGCTGCTATGAGAAGAAAGAGGAGATATTTTAGGCAAGTCTACACAGTGGGAGGTCAGGGCATTGGTACAGGAAAGATTTCCCAGATGACAGTGCAGAGGAGGAGTGCCCAAGACCACACAGTGAGTGGAGGGTGCCCAGGAAGAATCAGAACTTCAGTGAGGAACTAAGTAAACACCCTTCCAGATTGGCAGAGACAGGAAAGGGTTTGATACACACGCCCAAAGAACAAACACGGTGTAGTTGAGGCTCCAGGGCTCTGATGATCACATCAGAACTTGATCTTTCCCTTCTGCCATCTCCCCTCCCTCTCTCTTTCTCTTTCTACCATGCTAGTTTCATTCCCAAAATGAATAGCAGGCTCAGCAGAAAGGACCCTCTCTTCCCAGAAGTTCCAGAAAATTCTGAGATTGGATGTCACTGGTCCTTTGGGGTTGTTCCTTTTTTTTTTTCCTTAACAGCTTTATGAGCTACTGCTCACGTATCATGCAAGTTAACCATCTGCAGTGCACAAATCAGTAGTTCTTAGTAAATACACAGAACTGTGCAACCATCACCACCAAAAATTTTGGAACATTTGTATCACCCTACAAAAGAGATTCTGTACCCATTAGAACTCCCCATTTCTCCTTAACACCCAGCAGGAAGCAACTGCTAATCTATTTGTAGCTATATTTGCCTATTCTGAATATGTCTTATAAGTGAAATTATGCACTTGTGATTTGTAGGAGAATATTTTTAGGGTTCATCAGTGTTGTAGCATTTATCAGGATTTTGTTACTGTTTATTGTCAAGTAATATCCCATTGTGTAAATATTTACTATTTTGCCCATTTATTCATTAGTTGATAGATACTAAGTTGTTTCCATATTTTGCCTTTTATGAATAATCCTGTTGTAAACATTTTGGCGCAGATATATGTTT
Source organism: Dolichotis patagonum (assembly GCA_004027295.1). NCBI lineage: Eukaryota > Metazoa > Chordata > Mammalia > Rodentia > Caviidae > Dolichotis > Dolichotis patagonum. The sequence continues at coordinate 119,639 of PVJX010001949.1, read as the reverse complement.
TTCTTTCTTTGTTATGTAATTTTATTTTTTCATCTCATTACATTCCATTCTATCTAGGAGTGGAATTGCTAGGTCATACCATGTCTTAGTCCATTATGAGTACTATGAGAAAATACCATAAGCAGGTAGCTTGTAAATAATAGGAATTTATATCTCACATTTCTGGAGGATAGAAAGTCCAAGATAAGTTACCAGGAGACTTGATTAGTTGGTGAGGTCCTGTTTCCTGATTCATAAATGATGCCTCCTAGTGGTGTCCCTATGTTGGCTTTCTGAGGCCTCTTTTTATAAGAGCACTTAATCCCATCCATGAAGCCTTCCCCTTTGTGACTTAATCACCTCCCCAGGGACCCTGCTTCTTAATACTATCACTTCTGGGGTTAGAATTTCAACATATATAATTGGGGGGAGGGGCTGGGGATTTAGCTCAGCAGCATAAGTGCCTGTCTTGCAAGCGCATGGTCATGAGTTCAATCCTTGGTACTGATTTAAAAAAAAAAAAGTGAAAAAAATTTGTGGGAAACACAAGTTTTCAGACTACAGTTTATGCTAACTATGTTTAGAATTTTGAAGAACTGTCAAACTGTTTTCTAAACTTGCTTCATTTCAGCACTATGTGATTATATATGCGTGTATAATTTCTCTACGTTCTTACCAGTGGTTATTATTAACTGTCACCATCATTATAGCCACCCTAGTGGGTGTAATGTTGTGTCTTGTATTGATTTGTACCTCCCTAATGACTAATAACATTGAACACTTTTTCATGTGTTCACTGGCTATTTGTACATCTTCTTTGGAGAAATTTTTGTTGATCTTTTGCCTGTTTTTAAATTGGGTCACACTGTATTTGGTTTTTTATTGTCCAATTATAATGATAGTTTTATATGCCCTAGCTATAAGTCCCTTGTCAGATACATGATTTGCAGGTATTTTATCTATGTGTAATCTTTTCACTTTCTTGATGGTGCACTTTACAGAACAAAACCTTGTAGTAGTGATGATTTCTGATGCATCGTTTTTTTTTCTGTTGCTTGTGTTTTTTGATGTCATATATAAGGAAGTTTTGCCAAACCCAGAGTTACAGAGATTTGTTATTGTGTACTTCCAGTAGTTTTATGATTTTAGCTCTTTTAGTTCTGTGAACCATTTGGATGTACTTTTGTGGATGGAATAAGGAAGACATCCCAACTTCATTATTTTGCATATGGAAAATACATCTCCCGGAACCATTTGTTGAAGAGAACATTCTTTGCCCCATTGAGGCACCCATCACTAACAACTTTATGTACATATCAGTTGACCATTAATATGAGAGTTTATTTCTATACTTCTCGTTCTTTTTCATGGATCTAAATATTTATCCTTCTACCTGTTTCATACTGTCTTGATTACTGTGACTTTGCAGATTTAGAATTGGGCAATGCGAGTCCTCCCAACTTTGTTTTTCAAGAGTAGTTTGTGTACTGTGGGTCCCTTAAGTTTCCATATGAATTTTAGAACCAGCTTGTCTGTTCTGAAAAAAAACAAAACAAAACTGGGATTTTGGTTAGGGATTATATTGAAGGTATCATCAATATATTGAAGGTAACATCAGTTCCAGTCCTGCCTCTGCCACTCATCTTTGTGATCTTGGGCACAGCACTTAAGTTCTTTGAGCCTCAGTCATGTAATGTGGTTGGTGTTAGAGGTTATATTCACAAGTGCTTCTACTCAGCTCCTGCCATTCAACACATACTGGGCAGTGTTAACAGTTTGTCTCTGTTATACTGTTTGCCCACCCAAATATTTTAGCCTGCGGACTTGGGAACAAAGAATTTATACTAATCATAGAGGCTGAGTTAAGACAGAGATGGTCCCACAAGGCCATTGCCACTGCTACTGGAACCCCTGGGAATCTTGAAATCAGACTTGTATGAGCATCACACTGTCAGTAGACTGTGAAATAGCTCAGGGCCTGGGGAGGGAGCTCGCTTGTCCATAATGAGGGAGTGACAGTGTGTGTGCTGTCCGTTAGCCTGGTTTTCATTGTGCCAATCCAGGGCCAGCACAGCCTGAACAGTTGCTTAGAAGCGTGGGGATAGGGGAGGAACAGGCCTGTGAGACCACTGGGAAGACTGGGACATGCTCAGGATCACCAGTTGGAGCTCTATAGCTCAGGCTCAACTTACAGAATTCTTGGATATGGGAACTTGTTCCAGGCAGTGTGTGTCAGGACCCAAGATTTTGCTTGGACAGTTGGTTATCATGGAGGGAGGGCTCTGTAGTGGACAGGTATAATCAAGAAATTTCTCTCCTCTTTGTTTTCTTTTTGGACCTTACTTACAAAAAAGTGAGTCACTACAATTCCTCAGCTCCTGGCACTCTGTCTTCCCAGTCGCTGTAACCCCAGCACTAGTTGTCATTTCACCCCATCAGCCTGCTGTTCTCCCAACACAAGCAGCTGCTGCAGTGGGTCTGTGTCTGTGAGAGTATTCCCTTTGAGAAGAGATCGCGTTGTTGTGATGCATAGTTCTCATTCTTTCACTTTTCCACTCAGCAGCTGTTTATGCTCTTTACTGCAACCTACACTTGGCTTCACTATTACATGTTTTGGTGTGCCTCACCACATTTTTTTGACTCTTTCCCCTAGGTAGTCCCTAAGTGGCTTCTGGTTCCCACCACTGCCAACAATGCTGCATTGTCTCCTTTTATATGACCCCTGTGGTTCAGCATGAGAATTTCTCTAGATTGGACACCCTGGGTGGAGTTACTAGGTTATTTAATTTGACAAAAGATGGATGAGTTGCTAAAAAGGGATAAGGATCCTGAATTATGCTTTCTTCTAAAAACAAAATTAAAAAAAATAAAAATAAAAAAGAAATTCACTGTGTATTATCTGTTATATGCTGAGAGCAGCTCTTGTTTTTGCTTTAAAAGTATTATCATCTCATTTGGTCACATAATAATCTTCTAAGAAGGACATTGCATAGACAGATAAATTAAAGTCCAGAGATGTGGAGTAACTGGCTCAGTTTCTGTGCTTACTAGCTCTAGCTGCTGTGCATTTGTGGAATCTGTTGTAAGTTGAGAGGCATCACAGGTCTAAATTAGTGGTTGTATATGGCCTGTGTTTTGCTTGATCCACATGGTCTTTACACTTACTTATAATTGATTTTCAACATTTTATCATATGAGCTTTCACATTAAAATCTCAGCTCTCTGGCAGGATAGGCCCACATGCTGGGAATCAAGTCCTGGCTGCCCCTTTTCAGATGTCTCTGTCTGTACCAGCCACTTCAGTTGCCTGTGTTGTCCCCTCACTCTCCTAACACTGGGATTTGCCAGTCCTGGAAAAGATGTATTTGTACATGGATGGCATCTTCTGAACCATTCTTATTTAATCCATGAACAAGCTTCTCCCTCTCCCCATCCGCTGCCCCAGCTGTCCTACCTTCGTCTCCTTCTGCCACAGAGTCAGTAACAGAAAAATAGGCTTTAGCTGCATTGGAGCCTGGTGCTTTCCTGCCATGGGAGTCATTTGTGTGTCCGCTGAGGGCTGCCTGTGTCAGGCACCATGGAGTGTAGAAGAGACATGGTAGGCTGGCTCCTGCCTGTAGGGCAACAGGCCACTCTGTCCAGAAGACATTGTCATGAAGCCTCTGTAACCCACCCTCCCACAGACAGGGTACTGTTGATTCATCCAGCCACAGATATTTACAGCTGTGCCCAAAGGAAGGTTTTTAGTGCTATAGTATTTTGTTCACCCCATGTGAACTAGAGGGCTGGTTCATTTTTTCATTGTGCTTTTAGCAAAGCTATAGTTCTTCTGCTGTTGTGAGTGTTTGGGTCCTAAGAGGAAGGATGGGATCAATCATGGCAGCTGGGTTGCTTTACAGAAGGCTTTTTATCTCTTGGAGACTCAATTCCTTCATCTGCACAGTGGATCTGCTTGCTAAAACTATTGCAGGAGTCTGTTTAGGTTGTATTGATGAGCTTGTCCCCTAAGCTTAGCACATAGTAAACTCACAACAAAGGGTTTGTTATGGTTAGGGAAAGCTCAGGGTGCAAGGGAGACAACATCTACTGTACTTTTTAAAATTTGTTTTAATTTTTAATTTTACTACATGTCTGTTCATACAGTTTACAGTAATCTCAGGGAGTGGTTACATGTACATGGCACAGTGTGTTTCTTTTTCTTTTTTTTAATCCCATTCCCATTCCTATCCCTTCCCCTTCTTCCCAGGTCCTCCAATTCCCCTATCTCATTTTCATTCTTAGCTCATGTTATGGCATATAATGTTTATATTAATTGAGGCTATTAAGAACCTACACATGGCATATATTTATTCTACTTATTTCTCCTTCCCCTGTTCCTCATCCATCATGCTTTTCCTCTTGGACCACATTGTCCTTATTGTAAGAGATCCATCTCCTTGTCCTCTTCTATCCACCCTTTTATTATTCTCTGTGTTTGTATTTTGCCTCAGTCAACTGAGAGCTACTATATAGTATTTCAGTTTGTGTGTCTGATTTATTTCACTCAACATTATATTTAGACAGATGTGCTTTCTCCCCTGTGTTTGTAGCTCAGGTGTGTGATGTAGGTAGGTCTTTACTGCATAAGGGGAGGATATATTTTTAGGTCTGACAGTCCATATGGAAGCTATTTCATAGTGTTGAAGTTCTTTCCTGGGCATTCCCTTCTGGAGCTGCTCAGTCCTGGGTTTGTAACTTGTCACACTATCCCCTCTCCACCCCTATCCATATGAAAGTAAGATCTTATAAATGGTGGGACTGTGAAGGAAGCCTTGGGCTCTCCCACAGCCTCCTGTGGGACTGAGTATAAGAAGGAGGGAAGAACAACCTGGGGCCTGGTACAGGTGCTGAACCCTGGGTTTCTTCTATGAAAAGAATATGGAGAAAACTTTTGGGTCTGTGATGTCCTCTTGAGTCTGCCCCCCCTTTTTTTCCCCATTGCAGGCAGTGTTTCACCTAGAGTCCATCAGAACCCAGCATGGGAGCTTCTGGCATAGTCATAAGCTTTTGTGTGTTGTATGGGAAGTCGTAATTGAGGAGACGATTGTAAGACAAGTGGGTCTTCAGAAGTCCCTTTGTCCTTTCCTTAGTGTGTGCTGATGGTGGAGCCAGGGCACTTGGGTTCAGACCCCAGCTCTGGAAGGAACAGATTCAGAGTCTGGGTGGGTTTCTTCATCTGCTTGCTCACTTGAGAGTCAGGGTGATGGTAGGGCTTTCTTGTGAGGCTGAGCTGTGGATCCAGCAACAGGAAAGTATAGGGGACAGCAAGCACCATGTGTCATAGGGAGCCCCAACTGCTAGGTGTTACTTTCCTATTCTTTACCTGTCTGTGGGAGGATATTTTTAGTTTTTTGGGAGTTTGGGTTGCCTGCTAGAAAGCTAGGTTCACAATTTTCTTAGTTTCTCCCTTCCCTTGACCTGTCACTATCTACATGAAATAGGGGCAGTGATTTATTGTAGTGAAAACACAGGCATGGGGACTGAGTCTTTGTATGGCCTTAGAAAGGTAATGACACTCTTAGATCCTAGCCCTTCCACCTAATCCCTGCCACACAACAGGGGTGAATGTGCCGAGAGCCTGAGTTGTTCAGTGGATTATCTGAGATTCCAACTGTGGGTATGCTCAGCTCTCTGTCTTTGAGAAATGTTAATTTCTCCCTCCTATAAGTAAATACTATTGAAAATATCACCAGGTGATTAGGAACAAAGATGCTAACATTAGGCTGGGCACAAAACCCAGCACCACTGCTTTCTGATTATTGACTTTTGACATGCAGTGTACCATTAGGAACCTCAGTGTACTCATCTGTGAAAGGGGGAGAGTAATAAAAGTGTCTCTGAGTTTAGGGCCTGTGCTTCTTGTGTGCTTCATGGTGTTAGTCACTGTCTGACTATGATTCCTTATTCCTCTGCCCTGGCCTTACATTTTTTCCGATCACAAATCAACAGTAGCAGTTGTTGACTTAACAGTAGGAGAAGGGGGCAAGGATGGGGAGAAAATAAAGAGGAAAATAATCAAGTCCTTTAAGGTTATCAAGCTTCTGGGAGAAGGGCCATGGTTCCTGGACCCAAATAATTTAAAAAGCAGCACTAAGGTTGAACAGGAGGACCGATGGTGGAGGGGTTCATGCTGGAGATTCCTGCTGCAAAGGTCAGCATTGCAGGAAGACCTGCAGCCCTGCAGGGTCCTGGAGATCTCTAATCCTGCTCTTGGGTAAGACCAAGCTACTGTGCAATTGCCCTTGGCACATTAGACACATGGTTCAATTTGGGAACTGGATGATGTGTCTGCTGTGCTGTAAAGAAGCTCTAAGTCCATGGTGTAAGTTCTAGAAGAAAGCATTTGGCAAACCCTATAACCTGATTCGCAGGTAAAATGGTAAGCAGAGAATTTGTTTATAAGTACTTAACAACACCTAGTGGATGACAGGTGTTGGATGATAGTCCTAGGTCCTAGTGGATGATAGATACTGTCATTGCTATGCAGAAAAATAAAGGATAGGGAGTGATATTTGTGTCTTTCAGAGTGGAAAGGAATGTTGGGATCTGTGCCTAGACCCCCAGCCCCCCAAACGGGTGCACAGCGAAGGCTCAAAGGAATGAGACACACTGCATGGCTTTTAGGGCTGCAGGAGGAGTGAAATCCTTGGCGGAGCTCATAACCCTGCTAGCCGGCTGGCCAACTGATGCTAGGCAGCCTGTATTTAATCAGAACAAGCAAGGAGTTGAGTGGACAATGGAGGAAACTTGAACAGGATCTTGGGAGGGGTTCACGGACCCCTCAGAGCAACAGATGATGCTAATTAAGAAAAACTATCCCCCCCAAAAGTCTCTAGGTGGCCTCAGCTGTGGCCTATCTTGCCCCCTGAGGTGTCTCCTCGTTCTCAGTTCAATCATACCTGGGCCATGCCACAGCCCTGCACGTGTATTCAGCTTCAGCACTCTTCAGCACAGGAAGGCCTCTCAGAGAAAGGACATTTGAGCAGCGATGTGAAGAGAGTGAGCAGGTGTGAGCTGTGAGCTGTGAGCTGTGAGCTGTGTGGAGGAAGAATGTAAGAGTGTAAGTGTTAGCAAATGTAGATGTCTGAGGTCTGGATACAGCAGTGTGCTTCACATATTCAAGGAGGTCTAGGTAGCTCAGGAGTGAATGAGCAAGGAAGTGAAAGGACACAGGGTCAGAGAGCATGGGAGGAACCAGGCCGTGCGTGGCCTTGGTGTCAAGTGAGAACTGCAGTTCTGTTTCAGATGGACCAGGAAACCATTGCTAGGTGTGGGGCTGGGCAGAGAGCTGGCCTGGCTGCTCATGAACCACTCAGGTAACAGCTGTAACATTTACAAAAGTGTCTGCATGGGCCAGCATTGTGTGAGGTGCTGCAGACAGGTAAGACTCTCAAGGGGCTTGGGGGAAATGGAGAGAACCAGATGTGTATAAGCAGATAGGCCAAATCACAGCAGGTTCTAGGCTCACTGGTACAGTTAGCAGCTGGCTTTCTTCCCACTATGGGCAAGTACTTACAGTGGACACAAAATTGAATCTGGGGTCAGCATTTCCTTGGGAGTGAAAAGGCCCAGGATGGAGCATTGCAGAGGATGAGGTTGGAGAGGCAATGGGAGCTGAGATGAAGGGCCTTGAAACTTGAGATTGATCCTGAAGGCCCAGGGAGCCATTGAAGATGTTTCTGCACGTAATGAAAATCTTGGATGTGATCCAGAGAACCCAAATAATCTGCTGCCCACTCACTATTCACATTCATCCTGGAAGGTCAAGGGATTTTTGGTTTTTTTTTTTGTATCAGAGATCAAACTCATGACCTCGCAGTTGCCAGGCAGACAATTGTGCCACTGAGCTAAACCCTCAGTGGCCTGGGGATTTTTTTAAAGCAGGGTCAGCTTAGGTTCAGCCCAAAACTCCACTGTGGCTGCCCCTTCTTGTCCCAAAGAATCTACGGGTAGCACCTGACCACCTGAGTTTGAATCCTGATTCAATGGCAAGGTACTTCTTCCCTCTGTGTCTCAGTTTCCTCAGCTGTCAAATTGAGAGAATATTTCTGGCCTTTGGGAGTCTTTCCTTGTTCCTTCAGGATGAACAGAGAATTTTCCTCTAAGTTAATGGGTCTCTGTAGAACCTCATGAAAGAAAAATCTCATCCAGAATGCTTCACAGCCTGCCCTCCCCTAGCAAAACTGCTCTGAATAGAGCCTGCATCATTGCATCTCTCCATGTGTGATATGTTACAGCTCATGGTCACCTAGAAAGAAGCTTATTAAACTAGTACAACATCTTATTTAGCTCACTCCACCAGGTTGCTCCCCTGGCTGGCTTTCCTTAGTATGAACATCAGCCCCCTGCATGAGCATGCAGAGTCCAGTCCCTGTGCAAAGATTAAGGCAGTTTCCTTTCCCATGTTTGCAGTTCCATGGTTTTTCCTGAGTATCTCAGGTGAGGCTACCTCATGCAGCTTTGCCAAAAATACCTGATCAAAAACTTATAAAAGGTGCTGGATGGTGTTTAGATGGCAGCTACAGAGGGCCCATCATGACCAGCTGTTACCGCTTAGATGTCTCTGTGGAGAGTTTTTTAAAGTGGCAACAGGAATTTCTCTCCTCAGGTTCCAATTAGCAGTTGTATAATGGTTTTCCTATAAACAACTGTCAGTCCTTGATGTTGTAAACCCAGGCATTAACCCAGTAATAAAGCAAAGTGCATGGGTTTGCATGTATTTGCGATGGATTTCATTCAGCTCATTCTCTGCGTCTCAGGATGGCAGAATTGGGCCTGCAGTTCAAATTAGCTGCAGGCTCACCTCCCAGCTGGCTAATGCTTGAAAGAGGGAAGGCAGGCTTTGAGAACTCCAGGAACCAAATGGAGTAGCTCCTAAAAACAGAAGCATCAGTGCCAGGCCTGGTGGCATACCCCTGTATTCAAAGCACTTGGGAGGCTAAGGCAGGAAGAATGCCACACGATTGAGGCCACCTGGGCTAACATAGTAAGTTCAAGGCCAGCCTGAACTACATAGTGAAACCTTGTCTAAAGGGGAGGGACATCAGATTGTCACTATCCTGCTTAAAAATACCAGTCATCACATGGGTGGAGCTCAGATTTTGTAACATGGGTCCCCAGGACTGCCTCAGATTTCCACTTGCAACTCTGCACCCTAATTTCCCTCTGCTCCCAAATCCTATGATTTCTCCCAGACCATGGTCTTCAGAATGTTGCCTTTGGTTTCCCTGCTTGAAGCATCTTTCTCTCCCTGTCTTGGGGCAGCATAAGTAAAGACTCAGGCATCTGGGTTCCTAAACCAACTCTTGTCTACTCGTCTGAGCGCATGGTCCTTAATTTCTCTGAATCTTATTTTCCTTCCACTGAAGTGGGAATACTGAAGAACCACTATGTTGTTTGCAGCTGAGGTTAAAATAAAAAGGTGCATAATGCATTGCATATTTAGCCCACTGACTGGTTGGGGAAATACCAGCTCAATGTTCATTGTACCAACTGCTTCTCCTGTTGCTGCCACCTCCCTGTTCCTACTGCACCTACTGTGATGATTGTATGATACAGGCCTCTGTGTGCTACATCACCCCTACCCCAATATTCTCCCACAGTGGATCAGGTATATACCTTTAGCATATGTGTACCATAGGTCCATTATGCTGTTTTGTAATGTTTGATTTGTTTGTGTTCTCTAGCTGATTATAAGCTCCTCAAAGGCAGGACCCAGGTCTTATTTTTTATTTACAGAGCTTCGCTCACATCAGGCCACCAGAGAAATGCTGATAAATAAATGAGCTAATAGGTGAGTCATTGCATAATTAGGTGATCAGATGAATGATTCTAGTCCATTAGTAAGTCCTACCTGGAAACCCAGTCCCCTTTTGTCTGTCCAGGCACTCACATGCAGGACCCTGGGGAAGGTCCCACTGGAACAGCCAAGGCAAAGGCTGAAGCTATCTAGAGACTGTACAGGATGCCAGAAAACTCAGAAGAGCTGAAGTATGGATGGTGTTGGAAGTGGCAGGAAGTTGGTTGTGCAAAACAGGCTGAGCTGCATCACAAAGATTCTGATGAGCCATGCTGAGTGTCAGTGTGTGTCTGGAGATGTGTGTATTGAGAGGTAGATAGAGTTCATGGAAAATCATTGACAGATCCCAAGTTGGCAAGTGGCATGATGGTTTTTAAAAGATCTCCCTGCCTAAGCTGCTATAGCCTCCTTCCTCTGTTGCCATCCTGATAAATGCCTCCAGCTTCCTACTTCCCTTTTGAGCTTTCCATGGTCTCCAAGGCTGTGCATGAGGGGGCTCATGCTGATACTTTAATCTTAAGCAATGAAAACAAGAACCCTAGCAACACAGCCCTTTCCTTCTGCTGCTCCAGTAAGTTGACCTTCTGCTTATGAAGTTCTTTTTCCCACTTTGTTATTCCTCCCACTTGACATGCCCTTCCTTTACTCTCAAGGTACTTTCTTGGATTGCCTAATGGATATGCACCTTTGTTCAGGGAGTCAGCTAAAGCAGCAGCATCCTCTTGAGCAAAACCCTCTCTACCCCTCCTGTAAACCTGGTCCTTCTCTCTGCAAGCTTCCCTGAGCGCCTGGGGATTATAACATCCCTGCACTTGCCCCTACCTTTCCTACTCCATTTTATACATATACAGTCCTTAGGGAAAAGCATCCCAGCTAAACAACCATGAATCATCAGCACCTTTTCCAGGGTCTGCAGGCCATGCTTGTGACCAGGTGCTTAGCCTGGGTTGTCACAAATGAGGGGCACTACTTTATTCTCCCTTCATTGATGAGAAACCCAAGCCTCCAGCTGGTTTAGCCACATGCCCCTAGAACTGAGAAATGATACTTCAGTCTCTCAGCAAATGTCATCTTGTGATGTGAACTGGACACAGTATGGCCTCTTGGGTGTGTTTGTTGGGTGTGTTGGCCCCAGCCAGTCATACTGTCTATGTGTATGCTGTCAATGAGGGGCTGAAAACTCTCAGGTTCATGAAGCCAGACGGGGTGAGACTAAGGGGAGCAACCTGGGAAGGACAATGGCACTGTGCTTCCAGCCAGTGGGGACCTCTGCTTCTCAAGTCCTGGACACTGGCAGGGCTGCTCCTTATTAAAGAGAAGCCAGGAACATGGGTTTAATGCTTTTTAAACATCATTGTGTTCATACAAAATTTGTTCTGTGGGTCACATTTACTCTGAACTGGACCGATCCTCCTGGGACTATTCTGAGCGGTGTCACATCCACATGCTGATGAGTTACTAACTTCTTGGAATGCACTGCTGCCCCTCTGTAAAAGATACTGGAAGCAGCAACCTCATTTAAAAACTCAAACATTCGTAAATATGGACTTTTATATTTCATGTAATACCAGCCAGTTCACATTAATCTTGTTAGAAGTGATAATGATATTATTATTAAATAGGAAAATGTTCCAAGTGTTTAGAAATGTATACTGAAGTACTTAAGAGTTAAATACCATTATGGCTATAAACACCTTTAAATACCTTTGCAAAAAGGAAAAAGTAATGAGGCAAGTGTGGAAAGGGGCTGACTTTGTTACATAAAGGGTTATTCCCATTCATATGTCTACTTTGGCATGTTTAAACTTTTCATAATTAAAACACACAGTCGCAGGAAAGAACATAGCCTTCCACGAATTTGTCTGAGGTCTCCCACGTACCTCAGGCTACTCTGCTAAGCTGTGTGCAGAGATTCAGGCTGAGGACCCCATAGGCGCCAAAGCAATGGTGTTGCTCCAGGTGTCTTTTGGTTCGCACAAGAGGTAACATCTGCTAAAGCTGACCTGAAAGTGGGATTTCTATGAACCATTTTCACTTGGGGGAGTTGGTATAGAGGAAGCTTTAGATTTCCCTTCTGTGGGCTGAAGGAAACTTCTGGTTGAGGGAGTTGTGATTGCATCCTGGCAAAAGACCTGAGTCCCTGCTCCACTGCCTCTGAGCCCCAGACAAATTGTAAGGATGCAGTATGGGGAGGACACAGAGGATGGGCACTGAGCATAAATAATGACACTGTTGTTCACTCTGAATAGCTCATGTAACAATTGCCTGATTGTGGAACAGAGGTTGCTGCCACTCTGGATGATCTCAGGGCAGGACTGCCATAGGCTTCCAAGGCAGCTGTTGTGAGGAATGGCACTTGAGGATTCCTTCAGCGGTAACCTCCATCTCTGCTAAGTTGCAGTTACATGTGGGACCTGGGCAGGAGGAGACACCAGTAGTGACCATGGGCAGATTAGGCTCCTGTGGAATCATCTGGCCTCAATATGAGTGTTCACCCTCTTTGGGCTCTGTAACTCAGCCAGCCATTGTGGCTTAGCACAAGGGACCATCTCTCATCTATGCTGGTTGCTCTTTTGCTTCTGTTTTTTGTTTGTTTATTTGTTTTGTTTGTTTTTGTTTTTTTGGGGGGGGTTGGTCCTGGGGATCAAACTCATGACTTCACACTTACCAGGCAAGCACTTGAGCCACTGAACTAAATCCTTGGCCCTTTGCTTCTGTGTTTTGAGCATCCACTTCCAAAAAAAAAAAAAAAAAAAAAGGAAAATTTCCCCAGTCATTTTGAGGCTAATGAGTTCCTTCCATGTCTTCCTACAGGAGAGCCTCTTTAGCTGTCCTTAAGAGTTTCTTATGCAGGTTATAAACTAGGCCTGATTAGCTCTGGCACATTAACCACCTTTCTAAGGAAGAACATCTAATTGTTTAATGGTGGAGGTCAAGGAGCAGAACCTGGCTTTTAGACCCAGTGGCTCTAGGTTGGACTGGGGGACCCTGTACTCTCTTGGCCAGATATCTTCACTTGCCCCTACCTAGTCCATCTCCTAACAAGCTGCATGAGATTTTAGCCATTGGCCTGGGACCGCAGTGGTGATACCAGTGGAGTGGCCCATGGTAGTTTCAGTGCTGCCACTCCTCTGGAGGAAGACCCTCATGAGGCAGCTCCTCGTGGAGTGACTAGAGTAGCTCCAAGGGGCCTTTGCTGACAGCAGATGTTCCCTTGTTCTTCCTTGTACCTGGTTCTCAGAGAAGGCTTGCCAGGAAAAATAAGACATCCAGAGAAATTTGTGTTTCAGATAAATAACCAATAATTCCTTAGTATAAGTGTGTGCTAGTACTACACAGGCAGGTTTTTCTATATGGGATGTATTTCTGCTGAAAACACATTTGCTGTTTATTTGAAGTTTTAGTTTCACTGGGCATCCTGTGTCTGTGTGTGCTAACTGCCCATGTTGGCTTAGAGGAGCCACTGTGGAAAGAATATTCCTGCCATGCCAAGGTCTTGGCAGAGTGTTATGGAATCACCCTATCAGAGGCCAGGGCACTAAGATAGTTGTTCAGGTGCTCTCTGAGCACCAGAAAGTTTGCTACTGAGCACATGCTATGGCCTAGCTTTTTGCCAGCAGAGGGGAGGCACAGAAGAGCTCTACCTATTCATAGCGCCTTCTTATGTGTTAAGACTTCTCATGTTCCTGTGAGGTTGCAGTGGCCCTCTCTCTGCTCTTCCTCGATTCTCCCACTTGGTCTTCAACCCAGCAAGAACACCACCTTCTCTAGAAAGCCTTTACCAGTGCCTGTGCCGCCCAGGGTTTTGTCATGAGCTGGACCCACAGTGCAGAGATGTGCAACCTGGACTCACTGTACAATTGGTGGGCCACCTTGTTCCACAACTGTTGATATTTTCAAGGTAGGGCAGCAGATTATAGTACAGGTCCAAGCACAGACTCTATGACAGCACAGGTCACTTGCCCATGTAGCCATCCACGCTATATAGGCCAGGCCCACATGGGTGGAGTGGGACCTGGGAATGAATGATGGGGTTGGGAATACTGACCTCTTCATGCTGAGTGGTACAGCCTGTATGCCTACTCCCAGCCTCAACCAGGATCATCCCTGTGGGGGACCATGCCACCATCACATGTCCTAGTTTCTCAAGAAAAGGTAGCAATTGTTTACTTGTTAAAAAAGTCTTTCTTAATGAGTGATTACTGACTCATCATTGAAAAACTATGAAGGCAAAATTATCACATGCTCTTGAGGGTGACACTTAGTATGATTAATAATTTTATGTTTACCGTGTGATCATTGGATTTATTTGTATCTTCTTCACTGGCCTGTGAACACAGCAGTGACTGTTTATGTTCATTCTTCTGTCCCTGGCCCTCAGTACCACACTGGTACCTCAGAATTAACAGCTTTACTTATTCATTCACTTACTCATTCATGGGAATTCACCACATGTGTGTCCTGGACTTGCTTTTTCCTCACTTATTAGTAATAGTAGCCTCATGAGCATCTTTCCCTTGGCTAAGTCCAGTAGCGTATGTGAAGCCATGGAGAACAGTTGCCTTGGTGATGCTGTCTGGTTACTGCATATACTGTGGTTTCATTCTTGAATGAATGGGGAACTCATACTATGCACACATGTTCTGTCTGTGTTCTCAGGATGCCAAATTCGTAGAGGAACGGAGAAAGCAGCTCCAGAGTTACCTGCGCAGTGTCATGAACAAAGTCATACAGATGGTGCCGGAGTTTGCTGCCAGCCCCAAGAAGGAGACTTTGGTACAGCTGGTGCCTTTCTTCGTGTGAGTACTGTCATGTGGGCATGCTCCTTGGGGATCTCCAAGCACTGCTTTTCAGATCTCTGCGATTGAGGGGAAGTGCTCTCTGTGGTATCACAGACGCTGTGGCTCGGGTATCCCCAGAGTTGTTAGCTGTGCTGGAATAGAAAGTCTGCATCTGTGCTTGGCAGTCCTTAAAGTCTGTAAGTGAGCATCATTGGTTTGAGGTTCACAGGTAAGCTCAGGGCTTCATGGCTTCATGTTTTTATGGATCTTAATCAAAGATTCATTTTCTGCTTAGCTCCCAGGTGTTCCAAAATGAAAATGGACTATCAGTGTTCCCCAAGCTTGGGTGATGTACCCAAGGAAAACTCTCAGACTCCCAGGGCTGTCAACTTAGATCATTTCCATATTATTTGAGGATGCTTAAAATGAGGTCCAAATTCTGTTTCGCTTTTTGCTTTTTGTTTTTGTTGTTGTCTGTTTCTTTTGGTTTTTGTTGGTTTTGGTACTGGGAATTGAAATCATGACCTCACACTTGCAAGCAGATACTATGCTATTGAGCTATATTCTCAGGCCCCTTTTTCCCCTTATAAAAGTGAAAAATTAAATAAGTTACAGGTTATACTGTTAGAGAATTTTTAGTTCCAAGTTGTCCATGAACATGGCAGAGGCTAGTGTTTTTCTGGAACCAGTTCTTTGCTTGCTAAGGTGCATGGCAGATTCCTTTGCCCCTGCCCTGTACCTCATTGGTACATCCTGTACTGACTTCATCCACCCACTTTCTTTGGTCTTGTCACTGGGAAACATCTGTTTAGGCAGGCCCTTGGGACAGGTGGTGGTCACTTTGATGTTACCACCTTATGACTAATCAGTTTGCTCTGTTCCTAGACTGAGACACTCACATCCCTAGAATTACGGGAAACACAATAACAAACCTCTGTTTGGTTTTTAATATTTTTGAAGTGCCTCAGAGGGTAATGGTATTATTTAAAAATATTATCATGGAAACTCAGAATGTGGAAATGTGCAAAAAAAAAAAAAATCGGTGCCTCTCAAGGATGGTTTGAGGCTTGTATTAGTAGTTTTGTTCATTTGTTTGTTTTATTTTGTTTTGTTTTGTTTTTTGCGGAGACAAAATATCTGACATAGACAATTTAAAGGGGAAGAGGATTATTTTGGTTCACAGTTTCAGTCGTTTCAGTCTGTGACAGCTGGCTCCAAGGCAAAAACAACATGGCAGTTGAAAGTTGTCCAACTTATGACAGCAAGGAAGGAAAGACAGAGACAGACAAACAGACGCAGAGATAGAAAGACACAGAGCTACTCCACCAGCTGGACCCTACCTCCTAACAACACGTTCAGTTATGAACTCATCAGCAGATTAATCCATTGCTGGCTATAGCATCTCCATGACCCATTTATCTTCCGAAAGTCCCATCTCTGAACACACAAACCATTTGAGGGACATTTTAGATCTATACCATAGCAGCACTCATCACTGAGAAACACTGGCCTGGATCTGTAGTTTACTGGGAAAATATACACTTTGGTTCTTTAAATGGCACATGGGGTCAACAAGGGTCTATTTTATTCCATAGATGTAACTCAAAAACAAGCTTCTTTCTGCTTTTTTCTGTGGGACAGTCTCAGCATTTCCAAGTTGAACTTGTAGTCAGACATTGGTGGAAGCCTCTCTTATCTGCTTGGGTCTTGTTATCGCAGCCAAAATGGTTATATTTGCCTAATTGTTTCAGGATTTTGGTGAGGAGACATAATCATATTGTGCTGTAGTAATAAAATAGACCCATTTGGTTCCCCATGTAGAAAACACCATTTGGAATACTGTAATTTTCCTTTTTCAAGGGTGTTTGGTATGTGAGGGCTTTTTGTCTTTAGAAAGGACACACTGGTACATATGAGGAGTTCTGCCACCCCTCTTACAGGTAACCCCACCACCGCCACTGACACAGGATGTATTGGGGGAATTAATCTCCAAGTCATAGGCATGTTGGCTAGATCCTCTGATGAAACTACGTGGTGAGTTGTTGCTACAATGGCCCCTGCTAAGAATGAATCTGAGAGGGCACTGCTGCATCTAGGATATTGGCATCCCTCCTACCTAGCGCAGAAAGTCCAGGCTACTCCAGCTCATTGTTCACTGCGCACCAGCCTGCTGGACTGAAACAGCTACATGGCGTATCATCTGGTGTGTCACACATGCTCAGTTATGCTGGTCGCTACTTAGCAGTGATGAATGAGAGAGATCTTATGTGCTAATAGCACAGAAAATGTAAGGTTCAAATCTATGAACTTTATTTTTAAAAAAAGGAATTTCCATAGATTGTGGCAGATGACAAAATATGACCAGAATTTCCACTAAACATTGTTCTACATCCAGTTGAAATTAAACAGCTTTATTCCCTTGGTTTTCCTCACAATTCCAAAGTAAGCTACCCACTCCTATCTTTTCTTATTTGAACAGGATGGAATTACACATTGAAATGTGTAGGTTGTCTCATTTTAGGGTAAGGAGAGATGGGCTGCAACCAAGTCTCACCCATGTGGGTGAATCTCCATGTGACCGTTTCCTGTCTGTGTGCCTATAGAACATAGCAAGACTGGCTTCTCCAGGACAGAACCTAGCTGCAAAGATATCCAGTTAAAAAAAAAAATCTCTTAGCTATGGAAATCAGTCCTGCAAAGCTTAATTATTCTTCTAAATATTGGCAGATTTTCCTTGGTTCTTTTGAATACAGCTTCAAGATCCTAAAGGATCTGTTCACTGGTCACTGAACCTCAGTGGGCTTGTTTCCTAAGGCAATGCTGCCATTTGTGGAGTACTTATTAGGGGCCCAACCTTATGTTTCATATGCTTTATCTCAGCTCATCTTTCAGAGCCTTTTAGGTGGGCACTGTATCTCCCTTCTGTTAGGTACAGTTATATACACTTGCCACTAAAATGGCGATTTCACATCAAAATTATGTAATATTTGATGAGAGAAATGAAACCCAGAAAAGTCACTTGGCCAATCCCAGAGTATCCACCCAGCACACAGAGCCTGGCTTTGTAGGACCTGTGTATAGAGACCATTTTCCAGACCTCGTCTCAATCTGGGAAGTTTATATTTGTAATTTCATGGAAAAGTTATTGGAATTCAATAGAGAGATTCCAATCTACCACTTCCAGTGTAACCCACAGTGAGAATAAAGACACTAAGACATATTTATAGTTTTGGGAAGCCAAGGGGTCCTAAGTCCAGCCAGGATAAAGGTTCATCAAAACACAGGCCTCGACCCAGGGCCAAACCCAGATATTATTATGTGGTGAAGAAGAGAGTGGCTTGAGGATGAGTGACTGTGCGAATGGTTGGAAATATCTGAGTATGATGAGCTGGGCCAGCTAGGAGGCCTGAAGGCACCTCTGCAATATGTAGAGAGAAGAGAGAAAAATATGCAGAAAGACTAACCTGCATAACACAGTTGAGGTAATATCTGATGTTTAGGGGAAGGTGCTTCAATTCTGATACATAAATGTTTCTGCCCTGAGAAGTCATAGCCTCTTATCTAGAGGTTGATCCTAGTTGACAACCCTGCTCTTCATCCGATCTGGCTCAGCCATGTTTTGGGAGTCAGGATGGGGAAACAGCGACTGTCCTAGCTTCAAAGATTATCCATCAGCACCTCCACCAGCCCTATTTACATTGCTTAAAGCCAATTGAAGGGAAAAGGAAATTGCATAGCCGGCTCTGTATATATCAGTATGTGGAGATAGGGTCAGGTTTAGGCAAGGTGGAGATAATTGTTCTTTTTCAAGGAGAGTTGTCCAGGTGGTTCTCCACATCTGTGCCCAGATTGAGAGGGATCATTAGGAAACCTCCACTCTGTAGATTGAACCTGATCCTCCCATATATTTTATATGACCAGGAAAGTGAGGTTTTCTTACTCGTTTGTATTTCTTAACTGAAGTAGTTGCCCAAATTAAAAAAAAAAAGGAAGGCATCATACAAAAAATTCAGACACCAAACTTTTCCTGAACAATCAAAAGAATTGATCACTTCCATCACTCCTCTCCACTGCACTTGGATACAGTCAGTGGTAACCCTGAACTCCAACTCCTGTTGTCCCCTGGACCCTGAACCTGCTTTCCAATCATGTGCTGGGGCTTTTTGGATGGTTTTCTAATATTTAAGTGGTTATCAGTCACTTGAAGTCACTAATAGTTGGGTAGTATCAGTCAGTCACTGCTTGTCTGCGTTCTGAATTTGAGGACACTCTCTATTATCCATGTGCTATTTGCTTCCCATTGTACATTCCTGTCAGTCCGTCTGTCCTGTCAGTTGGCCCACTAATCTCTATATAGTTTGTGGTCCTGTTCCCACTGTGGGACCCTGGTGGGAGGGGAAGTGAGTAGGGGAGATCAGCATTAGTGGGTAGAATTTGCTTGTGTTTTTCCTCATAAATATGCCTTCAAACTTGCAGCCTGGAATCCAGTATTAGGCAGGACCTGCTTTTGCACACACTTTTGCATTCTGTGCCATGTCAGTATGTCACTGTTGTGCAAGGGGCATTGTGACTCCTAATCAGTCTGCCGCTTGTGCAAATCTGAACCTTGAGGAATCAGCAGGTAATTTTTCTCTCCCAACATCTCACCTTTCTTGGTTGCTAATTCCAGCAGCAGCTCTGGGTTAGTAAGATGGTGGGAAATGTGGCATTTCCTTTCCACTTTGGACTGCAGATATCAGTGTAACCCATAAGGTACCAGAGTCTGCCCCTGTCTTTCTTTTCTTGTTGGTGAGACAAAATAGCCAACACTCAAAATTAGAGTAAAGGTTTATTATTGTAGCTCACTGTTTGTAGAGGTTTCAGTTCATAGTTGGCTGGCTTCAAGGCAGAATGGCATGGCAGAGGGGGATGGCAGAGGAGACACAATTCAAGGCAAAGCAGGCCAGATGGAAAACAGCAGAGAAGGCAGGAGTAGAAGCAGTGGCAGCAAGCCTACCTCTCCCTTTTATCCCCATCAAGGCTATGTGTCTTTTGACTGGTGATCCATACCCAAGGTGTGACATTCTTTTTTTTTTTTTTAGATGCAACATTCTTAATCTCAGCATCACACTCTTAATCTCAGCATCACACAAATTAGATACAGCGCCCTCTGAAAAACCCCACCTATGACCTTATGAGGCTTTGGGGGAACAACTAGATACAAGTTGTAATAGCTCCTCAAACAGAGAAATGAATGGAAGGCCACCAACATCCTTTTCTTTTGGGAGCTCCATAGTGTTTGCATTCACCTCCACTTGGGGACAAGGTACCCCTGAGGAACGCTGCACATTGCAGATGTTAGCAGAGCCCATGGGAAGAGTCAGGTGACAATAAAAGGAAGCTGAATTCCAAGAATTCAGTCTGGGAACTGGACTGCAAATCAGTGAAGGCCTCCATGCTTTACCATGCTGTCATTTAGCACATTATTAAACTGTCTTTCTGCGGAATATTTCATCCTTGGGAAATCATCGCGTATTCCTTGAAGGGAGAAAGTTAGGGACAAAAGGCAGAGTAATGTAGATCATAGCACAAATTCTCAAGTGAATTTTCAACAGAAGATGTGGCCCACCCCACTCCACTCTGCTGCTATATTGAAAGTTGCTAAGTACATTTATTGCTGAAATGTAAACCGCCACATTCTCTCAATGAGCCCGTTAAGCTTGGTGGAAGTATGAAATGTCCTGACCTATACACTGCCAAGGGTCATCAGAGCCCAAATCTAGACCTCTCACTGCTAACAGGAATGACAGTGTCTGCGATAGGGATCACATTGCTTTTGGGGATTGGTGAGAATCTTCTGGTGCCATGGTCCTCAGCTTTTGCTCAGGTGACGGAAAGGAGAGCAGGAGCTAGCCAGCTGTCCTAGGGTGGGCAGTGCTTGAAAATAAGCATGCACATGAGTGGCCTACAGTGAGAAGCATGCCCCAACTGGGCTCCTGTCCACCCAGTCCCTCCTGCATCTCCTTTGGTCCTCTTCACCCATTCATATCAGCTGCCTGGACTCCAAGAAGATGATTCTGAGACCTTGTGGCCAACTAAAAAGCATGGCGGTTTGGCGGTCAGTAATAGTCTGAAGAGGATAATCATCCCTAAGTCTTCGTATCCATATGTGTTGTTTGCTGGGGTATTAAATGTGATCATCTGTTTAAGAGTGCCTAGCATAGTTACCATGGTATACCAGCTGCTCCTCCTTAAGGAGAACCAGTGGAGGAGCAAATATTTTCAAAAACCAGTAGGCAACTCTTCATGCATCATCTACCTTTAGAGGCAAAACAACAAGCCATGAAACTTAGGAAAAGTTGGTGGTTTGCTTAGTCATTCCAGAAGAAAGTTGCAGGCAGGCCAGGACTCCATTGTGCTTCCCTGGAATGGAGACACCATTCAGTACATAGCAGATGCTCATGATCAGTAGCTATTCCAAGTGGAATCATTCTGAAAGGCAGCCTCTCCATCCCTCCTTAGCAACCCAGGATCCCCCAGTATCAGAAAGTGATTCAGGGCCTGCACTGTGGTAACTGGAAGAAACAACCGTGCCCTGGCTCTTTAGGTGGCAGAGAGGTTGCCCTGTGCCAGGATGACTGCTCTGCCATCTGGGTCCAGGACCCCCTGCAGGAAACGGACATTCATTCCCTGAATACCCTTCTTCTGGGGGACCTATAGCCCTCTTCCTGCTTAAAAAGATGACGTGTGAAAATGCTACTTAATCACCTTCAGCCGCCTGGCCTGGCTATTTCTGGGGCTGCTGTTAATAGATACAGCAAAAGTAGGGTCCATAGGCTGCAGGCCCTCTGGGTGTGAAGGGTTCCTGCTGAGGAAGATCATAATGAATCATTCTTTTTGAAAACGACAAGGGACAGCCACTAATTCACATAGCCTCCCTGACCCCAGGGATCCCCAGATCATAGTAATTACACCTTTCTTCCTGTTCGCTCTTTCTGCCTGATGGGGAAGGGATACCAATTCCACAAGGAGGTGTGAGGAAGAGGCAGTGGGGTAGTGTCACTGAGCTCCACAAAAAGTGGGGCTGTCTAGAAGGACTGGAGACAAAACTGCCAAGGGGGCACAGGGCAAGCCTCTCAGAGGTCTGTGCTCAGCAAACATCTTCATTCACTCATTCTCTGTTTAGTGGGTGACTACTGAGTACTCAGAGAGAAAAAACTAAAACAAAACCTTCATGAGGCTGGGCGTGATGGTGCACGCCTGTAATCCCAGTGCTCAGGAGGCTGTGGCAGGAGGATTGCTGTGAGTTTGAGGCCAGCCTAAACTGCATAGCAAAACCCTGTCTCAAAAAGAAAAAAAAGAAAACCACTTTCACAAAGTGGGGAAAATGAAAAATAGACAAATAAACATATTCTGCCAAATGTAAGGTGTTTTTAGAGAAAGCTAATGTAGAGCGAGACAATGGGTGGACCCACAGGTGAGCTTGCCTGTGACATGCTTAGGAAATGCTTTTCTGAAGGAAGAGGCCATGAGTTTATGGGGAAAGGGTATTCAAGTAGAAGAACTGTAAGTGTGAAAGCCCAGAGACAAGAACAAGTCCAGTGTGTTAAAGGCCAATGTGACCAGTATGTTTTGTTTTTGTTTTTTGGTACCAGGAATCGAACTCATGACCTCACGCTTGCTAGGCAGGCATTTATGCCGCTGAGCCAAATCCCCAGTCCAGTTGGCCAGTGTGAAGGCAAAACGGGAATGAAAGTGGAGCGGTCATTGGACTGGATCAGATAGGGCCAGGGGAATGACTTTAGCACCTACCCTAGGTGGCCTGGGAAGCTGTGGGAAGGTGTAGAGCAGGGCTGTGATGTGACCTGGTGATGTTTGATGACTTCACTGTGGATGTGGTTATAGAATAGAATCAGAGAGGGGCAAGGCAGAGGTTTTTATACGGTGCGTGTAGGAGGGGTGCTGGCTTGAGCAGGGTGGAGAGTGATCAGACTCTGGAAGGAACTGGAGACTGGCTGTTTGGTGAGAGAGTTGAGTGCTTCTGTTTTACTCCTGGCATCGTACCAGACTGGGCAGCTGCAGAAATGCCCACTTTGGTTAGGGTTTGACTTAAGGCAGAAGGCAGCCTCCTTCTTCAGATCACCATTCATCAGCTGGTTCAGAGGCCCTGGGATAAGCAGAGAGGCTAGGAAGGGTACTACACAAGTGAATAGGACCTGGGCTCTGCCCTCATGGGCCACAGTTACAAGGCAGAAATCTCATCCCTTCACATATTCAGTAAGAATTCGCAAAGTGCCTAGTCAGGATGTCAGACTGCCCTTGCTTACCTCTCAGCTGTGACACCAGCTAGCTCTGTGGACATAAGCAAGTCATTTGCACCCTGTGTCTCCACCTGTACAATGGGGAGAATGACAGCCATCCCAGGAGGGTTCCAGGAGGGTTCCAGGAGTGTGCAGACATCACACCTTGAGAACAGCGCCTTACATGTAATAAGCAGCCTAGGTGTGTAATTGATTCAGCCCGCAGAAAGCAGGCCTTGTGAAGAAGTGAGGAACTTATATATGAGAAAAACTCGCAGTGCCACATAAAGATAAAGGGACGAGGAAGGAGATGTTAATCCAAAGTGCACACCCATCAGAGTTCCATCAGAGTTCTCAGGTAACTTTGCAAAATGTTAAGTCAAAATGAAACCACTACACACTCCCCTACAGTATCCTGTTTCCACTGGATGAGGTTGGTTGACTCGTTCTGAAAGCTGCATAGTACCCTCTGTCATGGTTGTTTCATGAGTTATTTCACCATGGCTTAATCCAAATATTTAAGAGATTTGCAGATCATCCTCCCTCAAACAGTATCGCTGCGGCTTGTCAGTGGAGGTGCATTTGGGCAGGAAGCTCTATAGGACTGATTTCTAGAAGCCACTGTGGTGAAAGGCATGTGCATCTTTAATGTGGACAGACAACAGGAATTCCCACTCTCTTACACCAATTTGATCTCCAGGATTTTGACAGCAGACACAAAAGGCAGCCATTCTTTCCACTATGCAGCAGATGTGCAGAACTGCTGCATAGTGCAGAAAGTCTGTGTGACTGGGGCATGTGGGAATTAGGTCCTCAGGGAATATTTGTCTTGGTCCCTGAACATAGGAGCCCTTACAGGTTTGAGCTCCATATGAGCCTTCAGAAAATCATGCTGGCGCCAGAAAGGAGAGTAGATCTGTAGGGACCCAGGGTGGGGTCCTCCTCATGCCATCCTCACAGCCAGGTGGTGGGTCAGCTTTGTCATCATTTGGGGGAGCAGGTGACAGTTGGGGGAGCAGGTGACATTGAGAGGAGCAGGTGACAGTTGAGTACGTAATGAGGCAGGCGGTTGAGGCAGTAGGGAAGGAGGCACTAGAGGATGAGCCATGTTTCTGAATGGGTGAAAGTTAAGAGGGCACAGGACAAAAAGAAGATGCTAGATTTAGAAACTGGTCTCCATGAGGTCTTGGAAATGGGCCTGGGGCTAGGCAAGGACAAGAAGGGAAGGGAAAGCTTGAATGTACCCTTAGGATTACATCCTTGAGCTGGCATCAGAAAACAATTTCTGGAGTTTCTCAGGAAATGTGCACTCTTCTAAATCTCAGATTTTCAGAAAAATCAATCATGAAATTGGGAATTAATATTATAATTCAGCTGCAACATATCAGGGATGATTGTCAATGGTCCTGGTTTGACGAAATCCAATAGAAAGTGCAGTCCAGCAGAGACAGAGGTGAAAGTTGAGGTTGACAAGAATGACTGGAGCATAGGAAAGACATAGTCACAATGTAACACTCAGCATTGGTTTGAACTGATACCAAGATCAAAGTTTGTGCTCATGCTTTTGTCTGCTGAAAACGGTGAGTAGAGCCTACCAAAGTTTTTATTTTGTAAACAGATCATCTTAGGTTTCTATAACAGTGCCTGAAGCATATTAGGAATACTGTAAGAATAACTTCTGATTTGGGAAATCCCTCAGGAATTCTGACTTCACCATCAAGAATCCCAAAGAGCCCTCTTTCAGGAATTTGAAAAGTCTTTAGCATAGAAGTTCCAGAGACTCACATGAGAACAGCTGTCTTGTGTGAATCACTGAGATAGTAGAGGTGAAGTTTCCCAGAGAAAGAAGGAAGTGCCAAAGGAGGTGACAATGAAGGATGGGAGCCAGAGAGAGAGCTAGCAAGGGATGGGGAGAGGGAGCTAGGAAAGCCAGGAGAAAACTGTGTCAGGATCACAAGGAGAGCAGTGTTTCCCAAAGAAGCCTCCTAGGTGTGAAACAGCTGCACAGTTAACACCTAGGCCCAGAGCATTAAGAACGGCAAGCTGTCCACCTTTGCTGCCAAGTTGGCACAGGACCCACTGGAGCAGTGGTTCAACACAATTGTGGTGGCATCCCTGTCACGATTGTCAGTGGGGAGAATGCCACAAATCATCAGGGGCAGCAAAGGAGAAGCAGAGACACCTCCAGTAGGGACAGGCCTACCTGCTGACAGGCAGGGCTTCTCTGAACAGACCAGATTGTGGACTTGGCAGCCATCTGAGGTCGAAAGACTGACTGCCCTTGTTTTATGCTATGGGCCATTTTGTTCTGATGTGGAATACCATGAACCTGGTGCTATAATCACAGAGCCCTGCCTTGGCCTCTGCATCTGACTTGTTGGGTCTCAGAAAAGCAACTGTAGACTTGGGGTTCTGCAGCCAAGAAAGAAATGGGGGCAAGAATCCCATTTTCACTTAGGCCAGCTAGGTGCCAGGCATCAGGTCGGCGTTACCTTCATGAAGTTCTCTTTCCTTCCCCTTGAGGCTTGTGTTACTGTTCCCTACTCAAGTGAGCAAAATAAACGGCAAAGAATGAAGTGACCAAGCAGTAGTGTCACAGCTGGGATGAGGGGGAGCAGAGAGCACAGCTGACCTTAGACGCCTCTATGCCTTGTCCCCATGGTCTGAAGGCAATGCAGTAACAGAGCACCGTAAACAGCTTCATGATTGTCCAAGATCTGGATTTTAACTGTAGGTCTCTGAGGGGATGAAGCCTAGGTATCATCACACTCATCTGACCATCTGCCTCTCTTCTGGAGGCCTTCTGGGGAGGGGGAGAGGGGTGCTGGCTCTCTAGCCTGTACCTTCTATGGTCTCTGGTGACATGATCAGCTGTGTGGTGGCTGGTTGGTGCTGTCCAGGGTTCTACTCATTACCTCTCTTGGGATTAATTCCTGAATTAAATAAAAGTTACAGAAAGGGCTGGGAAAAAATGGGACTGGGAAGGTTATAGAACTGCTGAGGACTTTAATTCCATTGAGGAAAAGGCATCTTAGATAATTGTTCAGTACCCATTTTCATCCCAGCCTTCGCTAGCCACTGTGCTTATGTTCCGAATTTGTCTGATGTACCCATGGTGTTTGTGCTGGTCTGGAAAGGTGAAGGAAAGCCCAGCTGTAGCCCCAAATATTTCCCCTGAGCATGCAGCCCACAGGCTTAGCAAGCATCACTCAGACAATAAGACAGGCTGGCTAAGAGTGTGCTTCTGTTGTTCACCCATGAGAGCTTGCTGTGACAGAGTTGTAGATGTTTTTCTCACCAGCTTGTTCTGGGATGCCAGGTCGAGAAATTATTAATGCAACAGGAAGCAAAGCCGTGCTGTTCCAGGGCTTCTACTGTGAGAATGCAGTCAAAACAGCCTCAGCAGTGAGAGTGCAGTAGTCACATAGGCCCAGGCTTCATTCCAGGCCATATGTTTTGCTGTCTCAGTGATCTTGGATTAGGCCATTTGTAGGTTTTGTGTCTTGGTTTCCTTATCTGTAAAAGGAGACTGCTAATACATCCTGCCTCAGGAGGTTAGAGCCCTTACCAGCAGACACAGAACAAGCACTTGCTAATTCAGTTATGGCTTCAGTAATAACAATTGCTTTTGTTGCAGCACGCATGTGTACAGGCATGTCTCAGCTTTGTCTGAGTTCCCTAGATGCAGAGTAGACCTGGGAACACAGAGTAAGAATGTTTACTAAGGACATTTAAGAGTTCAGATGAATCTTTCTGTGTCTCTAGTCCATGGTCTGTCTGTCTTCTGAGATGTT
This sequence comes from Dolichotis patagonum, assembly GCA_004027295.1. NCBI lineage: Eukaryota > Metazoa > Chordata > Mammalia > Rodentia > Caviidae > Dolichotis > Dolichotis patagonum. The sequence continues at coordinate 92,968 of PVJX010001949.1, read as the reverse complement.
TTTCAAGTTCATCTGGGAAGTGGAGGCGCTATGATCTGTTAGCTTAGTGGTAGCATTCCATGACCAAACCCTCACTCAACTGAGCCCAGAGACCAGGCTGCAAACCGGCAGGTCCCCCCAGTAGAAGGTCTTCTTTTTCCCTTAGTAAACCAATGAGTGTGGCAGATTATCAAATTTCATTGTAACACAAAAGTCAAAGCTCTGCTGTTAATTTCCTATAACATTCAGAGTGCAGCTTGGTAGATACTAGAAAGAGTACATCCTTGAGTGAGATAGACATGGATTCAAATTCTAGGTCCTGCTACTTAAGAAGTTTGTGACCTTGACTTTTGTCTGCCGTTGTATCCACATCTGTAAAATGAGGCTGATAGCAGAGACCTCCTAAGTGCCTCTCCAAAGGAAGCTATTTTGACTGCAGTCACATCTTCTACTTTTTTCTTCAAACTCTCACTTCAGTCCCAAAACGATGTGAGTTGGCAGCTTAGATATTATTACAAGTGCTTGTCCTATTTCATGTCTTTTATTTTTAAACATTGGAGCATCTGAAAAGAGAAGCAGATAAAGTTATTTTGGATATAATAACCTCTATCCAATTTTGGGCTAGTTTAAAAAAGAAAGTAACATAGTATCAGAGAGGTAGAGTTGCTGCACACAAGAAGTCAGCTGGCTTTTGCACCCTGAATTGTCTTGTCCTGCTGAAGCACCATCAGCTGGTGACAACACTCTTCCAGGAGTGATAACTGAGAGCAGTTACTTACTTTCAGTTACCTGCTGCTGGGTTGATGCTGTGTACAAGACACCCACAATGGTTGGTAGCCTCTATAGAGAACCCTCTCTGGACCTCGTATTCCGGTGGAGTCCACATTTGCAATCCTAGGGAAAAGCTACTGGAATTCCAACAGTTCCAGTCTACCACTTCCAGTGCAACCCATGGCAAGAATAAAGAGATGAATACATATCTGTAGTTGTGGGGAGCCAAAGGGGTCCTAAGTCTAGTTAGAACAATGGCTAACTGGAACAAAGGCCTCAACCCAGGGTTCAGGAATGGCTGATTCAGTAATTCAAGTAATGTCAGTAGAACTCACTGTTAGCTTCATTCTCAGGTATGATCTATTTGACAGAAAAAAGACTGAGCAGCTCCAAACCTGTATGTGCCTTATAGACCCAGTACCCAGTAAATGAGCAGTCTTCTCACTAGCAGCAGCAAGCCCTGGGGAAGATTCTTATGTGCTATGTTTTTCCTTATAGCACTTGCAAAACTTTTAGGGACATTCCAGTTGTCCCCACTTTGGGTTCTCAGTGCACCTGAGCCAATGTCTTGAGGCCCACTGATTGAACCAAACCCAGGGTAAAGATACAGGCCATTCAGCCTACCTGAACTCATGGACTGATTGTTATTGGAGGATGGCAGCTCCCTCGCAGAAGAGTGGGTAGTAGATGCACACATTCTGTGGGGCCTGATGTACGGCTGTCAGGAGGGCCACAGCTGCCTGGTGCACAGCTTGTTTTATAAGAAGCCAGTGACACCTTGTCCTAGCCCTGTGCACCCACTAAGCCACCATACTTCTGCAAAAGTACTTCTGACAGCTGCTTGCCATCCCTAAGGCTTGTGAGACCTGCCTCAGTGTCCCCAGGTGGCATCAGCTGCCTTTGCATGACTCCAGCTCAGGCCATCTTGCTGGGAATGTCAACGACAGAGAATGAATGGCTCTGGGGTTTAGGGCTTGAGAGACGCTTTCCAACATGTCTCTGCTGCTGGGTTCTTTCCCAGCCTGTGAGGTGGAAACTTAGGGGATTGTTTTATATTTGGAAAAGAGAATTTGATGATGGCATTCCCTGGCCCCCAGTACTCCTGTCCCTCAACCTGTATTGCCAAGGGCAGACTAGTGCCTTTTGTTACAGATGAGGAAGGAACCCTGTGGGCAGAAGGGGCTTGACCAAGGTCAGATCATGAGGCTCTGGGCTCCAGACCCTGATCTGCTTTGTCCAATTCCAAGCCCTCAAGCTGCTCTGTGGTGTCATAAGTGTGGACAGGAGCTCTCAGTGGATTTGGGTGCCAAACTAGTCATGGCATTGTGAAGAAAGCCGTGTCATTCCTGAAGACACAAAGTGGGCAGGAAGGGACATGTGCATGTCAGCTGAGCTTCATGGCCGCTGTCTTTATCAGATCCAGCTCACTGTCAAATACAGTTGTGCAATCATGAGGCCCTGCCTGGAGGCCAGAGGAACAGGATATCCTTGAACTCCAGGCCAGAAGGTGCCTATCGTGACTGCAAAGGTCAGGGCTGCTAGAAAACACAGCAGGAGCTGGACCGAGGCAGGTTCACATCCTCAGCTTGTAAAACCCAAGGAATCTGTCATCTCATGGGACTCAACTTGGTACTTTCCTATTGTGGGCACTGATATTCTGGAGAAGCGGCGCTTTATTGGAGGCCTTGATGGAATTTTCCTGTGGGGATCTTATGGAGTAGGAACATTCTCCCAGATCAGCACACCAGTGGATTCATTTTTCCCATGGGCTACATAAATCAGGGACTCGGCATCAGACCAGGTTCAACAGGCTCATTCTCACAGCAGCTTTGTAGAGCATTGCTTTATTCCTCACATCATTTTTTTCCACAAGGGCAGGAAAATTGGGCCCAGGGAGGGGAAGTGATTTGCAGTGAGTCACATGACTGGTGAATGGCAGAGCCAGGACTCCAAATCCTGAACTCTTAGTCCTGCTTTGAGTTGAGTTAATCCAGAAAGAAGGCTTTGGTGAAACAGCCATGCACACAGCCTGTGTTTAGATAGCCCCCAACTTGTGACAGATGGGCCAGCAATCCAGTGATTAGATGTATTATTACCATTTCTTATTCACAGATGAGGAAACTTGGCCCAGAGAAGTCACATAGCTAGGAAGCAGCTGACATGGCTTTAATGACTATGAGACTGTAAGGCACAGACCACGTCAGAAAGTGAGAGACATGAACCTCTTACCCAAGAAAATGTCCCAGGCCAGATGTTTCAGGAGGTCTCAGTTCCTCAGCCCAGAGTAACCAGGAGTCGCCTGGATAAAGAGGGGCTCAGGTGGGAACAAGGAGAGTCTGTGAGGAGTCCAGGGCTGCCAGTGGGGTGGGGTGGGAGGTTAGGAGATGAGGTCAGAGTCTAGGAAGGGACTGCAGGGAGACCCTTAGATTGTGAGAGGCACCATTTGCCCAGTGGCACTCTCTCCATGAGGCACACAGTGTCCTGGGTCTGGTCTCCTCAGATGCTGAGCATCACCCCTGGATACACTGCAAGGGCCAGAGAGAGTCTTCCACTGAGCCAGCATGGCCCGCAGGCCTGAGGTGCCTGGTCTAGCATCCAGAATCACAGCCACCTCCAGATGGCTCCTCCAAAGCTCCTCAGATTACTTCTGAGAAGGGGTTGAGTCCCGAGGGCAGTCTGAGCCCCAGCTACTGCAGGGTGTTTATGACCTGACAAGCAAGAACTGGGTGCTTCACTGGGGACCACAGTTTAAATATTTGGATGTCAGAAAACCTAGTACACAGGGCCAGAAGGAGTGGAGCCATGTGGGATTTAAGTCCGCATTTTCTCACTGAGCTGCATGGCTTTGGCCACTATCATCCTCTCCACACCTTGTATTTCTTCACTGGCGATAATGGAGAGGATGCCTGTATGCCTTCGCAGCAGGAAGAGTGGACTGACAGTTCATGTAAAACAATATGGCGCATGCTAGGTACTCAGTGCTGTAATAATTGCTCTTTTCCATTCTTTGTTCACCCCAGGTAGCTAATACATGTGGGTTATAAATAGTAGAGTGATCGATTGGTAATTATTAACAATTACCAAGCACAAGAGGAAAAATCTTTATTTCCTAGTACATATAGAACTGCTGTGATTAAAACTTGTTTTGACTGGAAAACTAAGAAAACATGATGAGGAAATTACAGACACACTTAAGTAGCTCCCTTCCGTGCCGGTACATTTATTAAAGGAAATTTTATATATAAACCATTAGGACTGCTTTCAAAATACATGAAAATAAAAGGATTAAGATTAGTCTGAACACTAAAAGGTAAGACTGGGCTGGCTGGGTTTGCCTGGGATCTGTCTGTTCTGGAGTTGAACAAAACTGGCTCAGCCTGGGCACAGAGAACAGCCCAGGGTCACCTCAGGGGACTCAAACAGAGGTGACATGGAAGGAAATGCCTCAGTTTGTCTATCCCTTCCTCCATTTAACCATCATTCCAGTGTTTATTGTGGGCATACTATGTACAATTTGTAGATCATCTCAGCCTTCATGGACATTTCTGGTAGGGGAGACAGACATGAACTAGCCAAGTGGATGTGTACTGATCAGGTGGAGAAAACATGAAGAAGGCCACAAGGATAGATTGATCCAATATGGGGACTTGAGAGATGGAGCCAGGCAGAAAAAATAGCAAGTGGAAAGGCTGAGAAGGCAAGAAAGTTGCTGTGGTGAAGAGGAGCCAGGCAGGCCTCTGGCTCTGCTCAGAGTGAACTGAGGGTCCATTGTGCAGTCCAGGTAGGGGAGGGTGCTGGCATCAGGCTAGGAGGGGTATACAGGGATCAGCTCCTGGCACACTCTCAAGGCAGAGCTGATGGAATATCCTGGATGTGGATGGGAACATGTGGAAGTTGGGGTGAGGGTCTGGAAGAGCAGAATGTCAGTTATTAAAGGGAAGGAAATGGCACTATTTGGACCAGGTTGGCTGGAGGTGACAAAAACATTTTAGCCCTGCAGGCACCCATTGCCAGACAAGGTTAGGCCTTGAAGATGAACCTGGCCTGTGAGTCTTTAAAGTATCTCTGGTAACTGTAGTTGCCATTCATTGGCAGCCTGTTTGAGACCTTGGGAAAACCTGCAGATGCCTTCTCTGTCCCCCAGTCCAGATCCACAGCTGTCAGTGTGACAGGTGCACTTGGGCTGGACCTGCCACTCCTCTTCCAAGGGTCCCTTAGGCAACATGAGGCTGCAGCCTGTCCTCTGCAGGATAAAGGGTCAGGGACACTCATTTCTTTCATGCCTGACCCAGGCAGTCCACTGCTGAGGCATGGGCTGTGGAAGCTGTGCCTTGGTTCACCCTGGGCAGTGACAGAGAACCAGTGAGCAACTCTGTGACATAGCCCTGGCTCAGGGTGGTTATGGCAACTGCTGTGCTCAGGTCTGTCCATGCAGTTGCGGAGAGCAGGTGCTGTGCTTTTTCGCCCTCACCTGAGGAGACCTGGCTTGGTCAGGCATTGACGTCCTTGTCACCTATCTTCAGGTCTCAGGTGAAGCCCTTGTCTGGATGCCACTGGGTGCCAGGCAGTGACTGTGCTTTCTCTTCATCCCCAGCAGAGTGCTGGCACACAGACCCAGAACGTCTGCAGCTGAGGCCAGCCACCCTCCTACCTAATGCTTAGGACATGGGGCCAACCACTCACCTTCTGAATTTTCTTACCTGGCTCTTGGGTGTCTAGGGATTAAGGAAAGTTTACCAAGAGGAAGCCAGAAAGAAGAAAAGAAAAAAAAAATCCAAAATGATGAATGGGTAGGCAGGCTCCATTTATGTAATACAGATATATGTTTGTGCAGGGGGGAAATCCAGAGGAACACACGTTTTGAACAGGAGACTTGCACTTGCAAGTAAAATAATAAGGCTTTCATAGTAATCAAGTATTTCTTTGGAAACAAGAACAGAGACCCTTGCCCCTGTCCATGCTGGTGGTATATGTGTATAAACGGGCCCCAGGGGAGATGCTGAGCAGACATTAGCTTCTGTCTCCCTCCCCTCCCCCGATTCCATATCCAGGTAGTCAGGCCTTTATTGCTGTTCTCTATGTTATCTCATAGAGAAAGGGACCTTGGACACTGAAAGTGCCTTGACCTCCAGGTGCTGGCAGGGTGGGAAGGGGCTCCTGCCCAAGGAACAGAGTCTGGAAGGAAACCTGGCCCTTCCAAGTCTGTATGTGGGGTATGCATAGCATTATGTCACCACCCTTCAGCACTGTGAGATGGACATGTGCCCTCTGCATTTGTGGGAGGAGCAACCACCCTGTTTAAGTAATTAAGTTTTGTTTTTCTTTCTCATCAATAGTGTTTATTCATGTGAACAGCTGTACAAAAATCATAGCACTCAATTTGCTTAGCACATACTCATTTACAGCTGGTTCTGAATAGCATGCTGCCACAGATTTTATTTATTTATTTATTTATTTATTTTTTTTTTTGCTTTTTGAGACAGGGTCTCACTATGCAGTTAAAGCTGGCCTTGAGCTCACTGTATAGCCCAGATTGGTCTCAAACTTGCAAAGATCCTCCTGCCTCAGCCTTCTGAGTGCTGGGGTTACATGCATGTGCCATCATGCCTAGCCGCTGTTATGTATTTTAAGTGACTGGGGTTTCATGGAGAATGACACTCTAAGGCATTAACTTTGTGGTTGCTTGCACTCGGCATCAGTAGGAAACCAGTAACCACTGGGTTGTGTCTTTTAGATCCTCCTTAGAAATCCCACACCTTGCAAGGCCATGCTTCCTTGGAGGGACTGGAATTTGGGGGCAGCTGATTACTCCTCTGGCCTGTGTGCCTTGAGGACAAGGCCTTCTGCCTGGCACCTTTCCTAGCTTTCTGTGGATGAAGGTGGCCTCCCTTTAAGCCACATCAATTTGTCCGGCAAGTGTGCTATGCCAAGCCCCACAAAGAAAGGAATAACTCAAGGGCCCATTTGTATCCAGCTGAGCAGGAACCCAAGATAGTCAATGTCAAAACCAGAGCACAACAGGATGTCCTACCTGTGGGAGGAGCCATCCTAGACCCTGAGGCAGGCTGTGATGAACCTTGCCGTTCAGTTGGACAGGAGGCTCCCAGGCAGAGGATGGACCTGGGGCACCAGGGCCCACAGTTTGGATCTTGAAAATACTATCATTCACACAGGCAGTATGTATTTTTCAAGCACCTGCTCTAGCCATGTGCTTGGAAGAACCACAGGGACAACAGATGTGGCCCCTGCTCTCCAGTGGTTTTGATCTAGCGGCAAAGAATGGCTGGCAGGTGATTCCAACTATACTAGCTCAGGAAAGAGGTCATGGCAGGCATAACAGGAAGGAACAACAGAAAAGGGAGGGGACACTTGGAAGTATAGCCACACACAGCCAGGTGGTCAGTGTGGCACTTGGCTTTATGGTTAATAGTGTAGTTTTGGTCATAGTGGCGCACGCCTGTAATTGCTGATTCAGGAGGATTACAAATTTGAGCCAAGCCTGGGCTACTTAGTGACTTAGACTGTATTCCAAAAAGGGGGAGGGTATCACTCAGTGCAAAAGCCCTGGTTCAGTCCCTCATCCTGGAAAAAAAATTTTTTTGGGCCATCACTTGCTGCTGGAGTGATGGAGGTAGGTTCAAACCCAGGACCGGCCCTAGCACCCGCACCTCCCAGCAGTGTGGCCCTTCAGCTTCATGGCATTCAACCCCTGTACCATCTCAGGAAGGAGAATAAAGCACTTACAGTGCACCCAGGGTGTGACATTTTGATGTCCTAGATGCCACTCAGAGAGCCAGTAGTCTGTAAGCAAGATCCATCCCAGCATGTAGCCTGAGATCTGAGGGTGACACAAGGGTGGGTGACTTCCATGCGCAGTCAGGCTTGTGAGGGAGAAAGGCCTGTGCACTGTGCGTGTGCTCTGGGCCGGTACATCTGGCCTTGGTACTGTGTGGTTATTCAAACCGATTAATACCTAAGAGTTTAGCACCGAGGCCAGCCAGGGAGGCCAGGCCCACACCCTGCCTTCCACCTGCCTCTGTGAGTGAGGCTTCATAGGCTGCCACCAGCTCCCACTTACCTATGCAGCGTCCATGGCTTCTTTCCTGCTACCAGAGCAGTGTGCTGGGCTGTACCAGAGACCAAAGGGCCCCTGAAGCCTGAAAGGTTTATGACATGACACTTAGGAAAATTTTGTCAACCCTTTCCCAGCATTTTAGAGCTGGTCTATGTGGAGGGTTATAAAAAAAAATCTCCATGATACATCACTAAGAGGGAGAAGCAGGAGCTAGCACAGTGAATAATTTTCCTTTTTTAGAAATAGCAAACCCTATATATCCACACACAGCTGCGCATGCATGTATACCTCTAGCTGTAATAGAGAACTCCAGAGATACTGTACATTAAAAATCATAACTGGCTGCCGAAAGACAGGCTTGGTGAGGCTCACTTCTTATACATCTACCTCAGCACACTTTTTTATTGCACACCACTTTGTTACCAATTCCAAAAAATAATGAAGAAATAATGCATTTCAAACAGTACATCGAGGCTGAAGAGCTGAGATAAGGAAGATGAAGGAACCTCTCCTGCCATATTTTCCTCTCCTATTAAAGACAGTGGGGCTTTTTTTTTAAACCTGGGACCTTTTTCTATGTGAATAGTCTTCTCATAATAGACTCAGAGGGAAACCCTGTGAAGAAAGCCCAGAATTGCAGTCATATTTCAAAGGAAAGAAGTCGCTTATGAAGCCCTTGCGGCTGGCAGGCTCAGGGCAGTGGCAGCACATTTGATCCAGGTGTCTCCTGGGAGAGAAGGGAGCCTCTCTCCATGTTGGGGCAGGGTGATTTGAAATGAACAGACAAAGGCACATGGCTTCCAGGAAAATCTTGAGCACTGCACACAGCAATCACACTTGCCAACCTACGTGAAGTGACAGTGTGCCTATTTGCCTTCTTCCAAAGACAATTTAAAGGCATTTCTCAAAGTTCAAATGCTTTCAGGTGTTCGACCAATTTGCCAACCCACCAACGAGCCAGTATTAAAACCTTAGAGATAAATGGAGTTGTTTTCACTCTCTCTTCAAGTTTCCAGCTGCTTCTGCCCAGCTGGCCTACTTTAATAGAACAGAGGCCATGCCCTGCCCTGCCCAGTTAATGACGTGAATCTCTGGAGCCTGGGCCTGAGCAACAGTACTTTTTAAACTTCTCCAGATGGCTCTAAAATGCATCCAGGTTGAGAACCCTACTTTTAACGAGGTGAGAGCAGATGCCAGGGTTGGAGTCAGAGCAGCGTGAACAGCACCTCAACCACCTACTGGGTGACCCGGCCCAGCTGCATTGTGAGCCTCAGTTTCCACCTGTGTGAGAGGATGAACTCACCAACCAGCTCCATGTCACATGGCTCATGAGGCTGGGGGAGATGGCGTAGATGAGGGAGTAGTCTCCTCAGTAAACAGTCAAGGCCTGGTGCCTTTTAGCTGTCACCAGGGCCTCGCCGTGGGCTGCAGCAGCTCACAAGTTTTTGCTGTCAGACTCCTGCATCCCCAGCCCAGCTGCAGCTCAGCTTCATGGGCCTTTGATCTCACTGCTGCCTCCACAGAAAGACTCTGAGATGCTCCTTTACTGTGAATTCGTATCTTACCTCAAAAGTCACCACATTATAGACATCAACCCTGACCAGCCTTCCCCTACCTTTATGGCATGTGCCTCATCCTGGGTGTTTCCTCTTCTACAAAAATTGATGATGTCTGCCACCCTAGCTTGCAAAGCTGCAGCTAAAGAGAAGGGTAAACCCCATGGCTCAGCACAGAGCAGAGGTGACAAAGACAGTGCTTGGCCCATGTGAGGCTGGAGCAGTAAAATGAAACGGTGTGTACGTGGCATGATCGTGCTCTCCCTGCATTGCAGCCTAATGTCCATCCTGACAGGTCAGAGAGGGCTTCCCCATGTCAGGTAGGTGTTTGGTGACTACTCTCAGTAATCCCCTCTTGTTGGACTCTGAGCCAAGCAGAGCAGTCTTTTACACAGTGCTGTGATAAGTTTCCAGATAATTCTCTGGAGGACAGTTCCACAAGAGGTCCCTATGCTATATCTTTGTTATGCATCTTTTATACATGACTTTAAATAGTCTTCTGCAAAGCATTTGTCTTTGGCTTTGAAATGTGCCTGTTCTGGGATATCAACGCAAACGGGGCAAAGCAAGCCATCGTCAGTTCATTCTTTGAAATGGGATCTGGAACAGTGGGCCCACAAGCTATTCAGCTGGACTCTTCTACTACTTTCAGAAGACAAAGTTTACATAGCAATACTTGGAGAAAGTCCCCATTTCTCCAAGTCACACTGACCAGTCAGAGCTGGGTCACACCTGTCTGCTTTCCTGTGACTGCTCCTGTTCACCCACCCACCTGACCCTTACCTTTTCACTGGCATTTGAACCCCCAACCTAATGTGATTCTTCTCCTGTCTTCCAGTGACATCACTCCTCCTGGAGAACCTCTGAACAAGAACAGCCGGCCCAAAGTGGCTTCCCGCTTCCCCAAGTTGTCCCGCGGCCCCCCAAGGGAGACACGCAATGTAGAGCCCCAGAGTGGTGACCTCTGACCTCAGCAGAATCTGCACCCTGGCTTCTCTGTGTGGCGTGGCCATAGCAGCTGGCCTCTGACACCTTGGTGTGATGACCACGTCCACTTGTTGAACCCCGGAGAGCACACCTTCCTGCCAGCCTCATGCCACCCTGATTAAACTGCTTGGTCTCAGAGCACCAGGTCCCTGTCCATACAGCAAGACAACTCCTTGCTGCAGACTGGGACATGTGGTCACTACTCTGACAGGGCAGCCAAAGCTGTCCATCCCATTCCTGCAGCTCAGGGGCCAGCAGCAGGGTAGGCACTCAGTTAGACTTGGAATCCCCTGGCTGAGATGCACAACTCCAATGACTTCTGCAAGGAGAATAGAACGACTGTTAGCCTCTTTTGCTCCTCTTTTAAATGTACAGTATTTGCCTCTCTATGACCCACAGACCAGTGGATGGGATCTTGCTCCTTTCCATTTTATGCTGCACCATGGTCGGCAGGCACCCAGTCTTGTTGCTGCTGTGGCCCTCACTGGCATGTTTCCTCCAGCAGACATTCCCTATGGCCTTGTGAAGGAGCCTTCAGTGACATTTCTCTCTGATTCTTGGAAAACTTCCCCACCCTCCTTGCCATTGGCCTATGGAAGCACTAGCTGTGTAGAAAGCGTGAGCAAGGTTTGTCAGGGGCTCACCAGCCAGGCAGGGACCCTGACCTCTCCAAACATCAGTGGTCTTGCCCTCAAGTCCTGGGAGACTTGACTTGGGGAACCGTTGAAGAAGGTTTCATGGGCCCTCAGGTTTTCAAACCCAGCTCCATGTCTGATAAGTCATGATTGTCCCCTCAAGTCACATTCACCATGTATCATCTGTCTCCAAACAAGCACCCACTGGATGAGAACCCTAAGACTGGTTGTTCTGATACCCTCGAGGCAGGGTGTCATAGTCCAGGGACCTCAGCAGGCAGGGAGAAGGACAAGGACCAACATGTAGCAGCTCATATGTTCCTCCTCGGACTTGCCTGATCAGATGGTTTCACGGGACCCCAGCTGGTGGCTGCTTTAACTTACTGAATCACGGATCCACTTCTGCCTAGTTAAGGGCCTCCTCCAAGGCTGGCTGCAGCTGGGAGAATTTTCATACTGGACCATGAAAGAAAGTGCATTCATCTTTGCCTGTGGCAGGTAGAATTGTTGGGAAATTCTGTGTGTGAAATGATCATGGAAGCCACCATGGTTAGTGCAGGAACTGCTCCAACTCACTGGTTGGCATCTTGGTGAGACACCTAGTAAACATGGAACATTCCTAATTCAATGAAAAAACTTGGGGAAAAATCACCTGGAAGATGGGTGCTTCCTGGTCCCCTAGTCACTAGAGGGAAGCTCTTCAGGCAGTTAGGGAAAGCTCAGTGACACACAGTTCCACAGGGAAACAGGAGACACAACGGGCTCCCAAGGCACCTCAGGCCAGATGAGGCAGAGCGAGCCTGCCGTTCCTCGTGGCCAGCTCCAGAAGCGGGGGCTCTACCTGCATGAGCTCTGGCTGCTGGAGAGCAACATGTTCCTCTCCTGGTCTCCCCGAATGACTGGTGTTTGAGTTGGGTCCCAAGCACTAGTTGGACTGCTGTGCCTCGTGATTGACAATACAGAGCATTCCTGAACCACATGGCCTGAGGCTCGGGCTGCACCCCCAATGTGCTCCTTTGGAATGGCTGTAAAGGGGCCCTTGGCTGCCACCTGCAAGACTGCAAGCACATGGGGCCGGGGGTTTAGCTCAATGGCACAAGCACCTGCTTGGCAAGTGCGAGGTTTAGAGTTCGAGCCCCAGTACCAAAAAAAAAAAAAAAAAAAAAAAAAGACTGCAAGCATTGGCCTCCGAACAAGGCTGTGTGCTGAAACCACTTCCCTGTCCTATGTGCCCTGCTAGGGAAGGGAACCCACCACTGTCTCCAGTGAGCCCCTAGACCCAGGGTCCAGATCAGGACTATGGGGCAGTGGACCTAAAACTCACCCTTACCTTCTCTAGCTGCCCCACCAGAAAACCTTGTGGATACTGTACACATGAATTTAAATCAAACAAACAAACAAACAAACAGAAACCACCCTAGAGAGACCCAGAACTACAATCGACCCCACCTCCTTGCTTTGTAAAGCTCAATTCATAGAAAACTCACTGAGCTCACCTACATGCCTTATGGAAAGTAGAAATGGGAATGGAAAAATACATTCCCTGGGGCCATGTGGGAATGCTCCAGTCTCCAGCTGCTTGCAGTCTGTCCCCCTTTTGGATCTCTCAGAAACCCTAGCATCACCCTCAGGCTGTGGGTTGTCTGTCTCCTGTCACTTTAGCTCACAAGTGCATGGCCTCTGTCCAATGTGCATGTATGTGACTCCAGTGGGGCTTTTGAAACAGTAGCAGGTTCGTTGTAAAGCAGCAGGCAGGCGAAAGCTGTTTACATCTGTCTACCTTATGACAAAGCCCCAGCAGATCCCAGCAGGCCACAGGCAGAGGAGTCCACTCATTAGGTCCCAGGTTTGGACCCCAGAGTGAGGAAACAGGAACAGAAACATAGCCCTCCCCTTGGTAGGTGACACATAGTGCCACCTGTGGGGTATACGTTCCTCACCCCTGAACCCACTCAGTAGCCTCCATCTGTGCCGCTTAGAGACACTGGCCATCCTGCCACACAGAGGCCAGGCCCTGCTCTCCAGGGTCCAGGCACACACGCTCCCAGTAACCACCAGAGCCCGCCCATCGTCAGCCCAGCTCCTCCCCACATACCGTGGCCCCAGCCTAGCCTGCTCTCTGGAAGCATCCTCTGGCCTTGGTGAGCATCCAGTAGCCAAGACCCAGCTGTATCTACGTCCCCCAGGACCTGCCCAAGGAAGACCCTGGCATGGGTAGTCCCTCGTGGCCCAGCAGATGAGACTGACTGAGCCCCCAAAGGGGTAACCGTGGACCTGAGGCCCTGGCAGCAGTAACTGTCTTGCCTTCTCCTTGTGTTACTCCAGACGATGCCAGACACTGCAGCTGCCTCTGCAGCCTGGAGGCTCCGACCTGGCAGACGCGTGCTGTTTTCTGGAGACAAGCGACTCCTTACAAACAAGGTCTATTGTAATGAACATTTTTCAAAATATTGTGCATTATGTTATTAAAGCTAATGTTAAATATTTGCTGTTCAGATTGGCTTCTGTGCTAATTTTGCACAACTGTAGCACTGTATATTTTATCTAACATTTCTGTGCCAAAAAGTTCATTTTACTGTTTCAGTAACACATGGTCTTATGTTTCTGAAATAAAACTTCAGCTCCTGGATTGATAGGAATGAGGGTTTAGCATCATAGCTCCTGGCTCTGCACAACCTGGACCCTGGGATTTGGCCCCATGGGTCGCCCCCGTGCTGAAACGCACCAGCCCACTGTTTCACCGGGAGCCATCGTGTGTCGTGGGCCTGATCATGGTAGCTTCTGATTTATCACAGAGCCCTTACGTTTGTTCTTAAGCGCTAACAACCAAGTTCGATGGGCTTTGTTATACCTAAAGTTTTTACAGAAGTCGAAAGGAAAAGGGTTTGGTTTCCTTGAAGAAGGCTGAGCTGTCCTGTGGACAATGCCAGATCCCTTCCCTGTCTTGTCTGGGAGCCACTGGCTCCCTGTCCCAATTGTCAGCAGCCGCTCAGGCTCTTCTGGGTCCCTTTACCTTTACCATCAGTGAAGACACAGGTGCCTGCTTCAGGACAGGACAGAGAAGTTGCTGAACACTCAAGAAAGGAGCCCAGAGGCATGGATTTCCAGGGCCAAGGAAGGAGATTGGCCCTTATCATCCTGGGAACAAAGCCTTAGCCTCTGCAGTGGCCTGGGCTTAGGCCTAGCATTGAGGACAGGCAGACCACTGTGCCTCACTGGGGTGACCTCAACTCTTGCAGGAGTGAACCTTTCCAACATGGGTGCTGGTTATGCTGAGCAGTGAGTCATCTGGGGGGAATAGGGAGGCTGCACCAGAGCCCAAGTGGCAGGTGGGCAGGATGCGGCCGGCCACAGGTGCAACTGGACATATAGAATCCTAACTACCCTCTTCTGTTAAGGTTTACATGATAGAATTTTTAAGCAAATATGTTTAATTTTCTAAAATCTCTTGTATTAAAATTTTCTTTTGGAATAAGCTGTGGTAATTTTGTTACAATCTGGTTGAGATAAACCTCTTTACAGTGACAAAATAAAATGGCAACATTTTATAAACTAGATGCTCAGTGTGTGGTCTCTTTCTTTGCCTTGAATCCTCAACAACTGGGGATTTAGGTGAACTTTTAACACACACGGTAAAAGGTCGCTTCCAAAAATCTCACTCCCCCTCACACAGAACTTTGGACAACAGAGCTCAGCTTGACTGATAGTCAATTTTGTTTGAATTAAATGAAACAAAATCCCATTTGGAGATATTTGTGTCATTAGGTAGATCGGGATAAATCGGATGCATGAATTCCAAATTCCACACAGTGAAGCCACCTTTCCTGACAGGTTCCTATTCATTCACCCCTACTTAAGAAACAGATCATTACTGGGCACCTGCCAAATGCCAGGTGCTGGGCACAGGGTAGGGAACAAACAAAAAGAGTCCACATGTCTTAATCTTACATTTAGGGGGAGGCAGACACACGGGTTTCTTTTTATCTTATTTTAAAGAGAATAAAAGAGGACAGAACAAAGCAGATCAGAAGAGAACAATATAAACAACACAGCACTTTACAACAAGACAACCGGATATTAACAGTAGCTACCATAATGTCTCTTTCTTTGTAATAGTTGAGCATGGCTTCACATACAATAATATCAAACATAACAAAATAGTATAAAACCATTCAAAAGAATGAAAGAATTACAGGGTATTCTGAACCAAATACCACAAAATCATCAATGGCTACCATAATATTTCATTTTCCATAAAAAATTTGTTTATACTATCACATATATTAAAATCCCAATAAGACACAACATGATAGAACTGATGGATATAGGAGAATAAAAGTATGGTAGGACTTCAAAGAAAGATTATATTAAATCAGCAATGGCTGCCATAATGTTTTGTTTTCTTCAAAACAGCTGTTCATACCATCACACATAATAAAGTCAAACAAAACAGAATAACACCATTCCAACTGATGAATGAAAACATTAAAAGGCTTCAAAGCTATGTAATGGGGAATTATGATTACCATAAAATCTTATGTACTCTTACCATTTCTCACACTAGGGAGACTATTTATACATGTGAGTTTGGTTTCTTTTTCTTATGAGTGTGGTCTCAAGTTGTGTCCATTTATTTATAAATATCTCAATGTGATCATTCTTCATAGCTGAGTAGTACTCCATTGTATAAAAATGCCACAACTTTTTTATCCATTCCTCAGTTGATGGGCACTTAGGTTGTTTCCAAGATCTGGCTATTACAAATTGTGCTGCTATAAACATGGGTGCACATATATCGCTGTGGTATGATGTTTTCAGATCTTCTGGGAATATGCCTAGAAGTGGAATAGCTGGGTCAAATGGGACCGCCGGACTCAGCTTTTTGAGGAATCTCGAGACTGACCTCCACAGTGGTTGCACCAGTCTACACTGCCACCAACAGTGCAGAAGAATTCCTTTTTCCCCACAGCCTCTCCAGCATTTGTTGTTGGTAGTTTTTTCTGTCCTGGCCATTCTTTCTGGAGTGAGATGGAATCTCAGTGTGGTTTTAATTTGCATATCTCTAATGACTAATGATGATGAACATTTTTTCATGTATTTATTTGCCATTCGTATTTCTTCATCTGAGAATTGTATTCATCTCAGATGCCCATTTTTGGATTGGGTCTTTGAATTTCAAGTGTCTGATTTTTTTTAATTCTTTATAAATTCTAGAGAAAGAAATAAAAGGAGTAAACATAGGAAAAGAGGAAGTTAAATTATCATTATTTGCATATGACATGATACATTACATAGAAGATCCCCAAAACACCATTGAAAGACTCCTAGATATAATAAATTCAGCAATGTAGCTGGATACAAATACTCAAAAATCAATAACATTCCTATACACTAACAACAAAAGCACTGAGAGAGAAATAAGAGAAGCCACACCCTTCACACTAGCATCCAAAAAATGAAATACTTAGGAATTAATCTCACGAAAGAAGTAAAAGAGCTATACAGGGAAAATTACAATACCCTGAAAAAGAAATCGAAGAGGACCTCAGAAAATAGAAAGACATCCCTTGTTCATGAATAGGAAGAATAAATATTGTAAAAATGGCCATTCTTCCAAAATTGTCATACAGATTCAATGCAATCCCAATCAAAATACCACTAACATACCTCATAGATGTAGAGAAATCACTGCTAAAATTCATCTGGAACCAGAAGAGACCTTGAATAGCAAAGGCAATTCTAAGCAGCAAAGTCAAGGCAGGAGGCATCACACTCCCTGACTTGAAGTTATACTATAAAGCTACTGTAATAAAATCAACATGGTACTGGAATAAAAACAGACCTGAAGATCAATGGAATAGACTGGAAGATACAAGCACAACCACAAACACACTCAACCACCTTATCTTTGTTAAAGGGGCCAAACATGCTCACTGGAGGAATGACAGTCTCTTTAATAAATGGTGCTGTAAAAATTGGCTGTCCATATGCAGAAGACTAACACTAGACCCATGCCTATCACCATGTACTAAACTAAAATCTAAATGGATCAAAGAAACACTAAATCTTTTGGAAGATAAAGTCGCTAAAAATCTTGAAGACATAGGGGTAGGCAGAGAATTCATGAACAAGAATCAAACCGCATGGGAAATACTTCCCAGAATCAATAACTGGGATCATGTCTTATTAGAGTTTCTGCATGTCGAAAGGAATCTCCAGCAGTGAAAAGAAAACCCACAAACTGGGAAAAAAATCTTAGTGAACTGTCCCTCACACGGGGTTATTTTAAGTCAACCACTCAGATAATGAGAGCAAACACCACTAGAGAATAAGCAGGGGCCAGGGAAAGAGCAGCAGGCCAGGGCCCACCCTCACAGACCGGGCTAGTGTCTGCCTCTGGCGCCACCAGGGGCTCGTGGCTGCGAGTCCCTCGCGCGGTGAGCACGGAGCGCAGCCAGTGGAGGAGCAGGCTTTAGTGCTCCTGTCCTGCACCCGCCAGGTCCTGTAGCACCGCTTCTTTGCACAAGCAGAATGGTTTCCAGACATGGCCAGATTCCCCAGTGGGATGGTGGAGAACTGTGAACGGAGGGGTCTTCTCTGTCAAAGAACATTAACCTGAGACCAGGAAGATAAGGGCTGCAGTGCCCTCCCCCTCCCGATAATGTAGCTTAAAGTTGAGCGAGGTAACCTACATTTTAACCTGATTGTGATAACCAAAGAGCAGACTAAGCCAGGTGCAAGACGGGCGCACCAGGGCCCAGGCAGGGGTGTCTCTGTTGGCAGCCCTGTGAGCCCAGCAGACCTGCAGGGGGAAGAGGAGTGCAGGCTGCTGAGGGGCTGCCCCTGAGCACTGCACGGGGACCCTGCAGCCTCGGCATCTTCCTCCCCACTGCACGGGGACCCTGCAGCCTCCTCGTCTTCCTCCCCGCTGCATCCCTGCAGGGCATCGCCTGCCTGTGTACAAGCAGACATGTCTCTGCCCCTGCAGAGCAAGTGCGGCCCACCAGGGGTGACTCAGCCTAAGAACGGTGAACCAGCACGCCTGTGCCTGGGTCCCCCTGCCTCACCTAGCCAATCCCTTCTCCCCTGCCACCCATCCTCCAGTCTCCAATATGTGCTGAACAAACTGCCTCAGGTCCTCAGCCCTCCTCACTAGCCTCTCTCCATGTCCTAGCCATTTGCATACACAGTGGCCCTGCAGGGACAGAGCGCTTCTTGGCAGACCTCCCAGCTAGAGGCCATGTCCCTCAGCCCATTTTCTGCCAGTCTGTGCCCCCCCCAGGTAGTGAGGAATGAACCCAGGGCCTTTGCATTGTGTTACCTCTCCAGCCCTTTTTATTTTGAGACAAGGTTTCATTAAATCACTAAGATTCCCAGGCAGGGCTTGAACTGGAAATCCTCTTGCCTCAGCCTCCCAAAGTGCTGGGATTACATGCACCATCATACCCAGGTTGCGTTTCCCTATTTCGTACCACCCATCTTAAAGTCAGGGGCTAAGATACTTCCATGTTGGAAACTCAGTCCTGTGCACCAGTGTTGGCAGGCGGAGCCCACTAAGAGGCGCAGGTACTGGGGTCATCCCCTGGGAAGGAGAGGCGTCTTGGGAGTGACTCTGCCTCCTCCTGCTCTCTTGCTTTTGCCCTTCTGCCCCGGAGATGCAGCGCAAGGACCCTCTCCAGACACCATCGAGCAGTTCCTTCCTGCCAAGCTCACACCGTCCACCACAGCCGTTACTGCCTCACTGTGGCCCTCCTGTTGGCCTCCCCCAGGTCCCTACCTGTCCTTCCTCGGTGCTGTCCCTATGCTGCTGCTACCCCTTCCCGACCCAGTGGCAGCACCATCCTTACCAGTATTCCCATGGCAACAACCCTCACATCCCAGAGTGTGCAGTCCGTTCTCTCGGGGCTTCCCTGCTCTATACTCCCTCCTGCCAGCTCACTTTCCAGTGCTGGCTCCAGGGCCCCTGTCCAGACATCCTGAGCTCCCCAGCCCTCCTCTGGCCTTGCTAGAGGCCACCCAGTCCCAACATGAGCCACGCCAACTCCACTCCTCTGCCTGCACCAATGCTGTCACACAGTAGAGAGGATATGTCCCCAGGACTATGCTGTGCTGGCACTCGTGCCTCAGTGTCCCCTGTGGGTCTCCCCTGTGCCTTACCTCTCAGGATGCCGGGAAGCAGGGCATGTCCTCACCCTCTGATCTCATCCTCACTCCCTGCTGCCCAACAGAAACTACATGAGCCATGTGTGTCCCTTTGAGCTTCCTCATAACCCCATTAAGAATAATTTTTTAAAAAGGAAACTAATGGTGAGCACTCGTTTTATTTAACCTGACACAGTCACAATATCTTGCCACACAATCCATGTTTTAAAATGACATTTACACCTTTTTGGGTACTAAGTCAAACTCTGCGTATTTCACACTTACTACACATCTTGATGTGGACCAATCACATTTCCAGGGCTTGCTAGCCCAAATAATTGGAGGCTACACTGGGGGACAGCACAGCCACGGGGGACACTGCTCCCCCCGCCCTGTCCCATCTCCCTGAATGCCAGTCTCATGTGCAGCCACCACACCACCAGTCCTGCCCAGCTTCGCGTGCACCACAGACTGCTGCTCCCCAGGCCTCTATTTCCTCCTCTAACCTGGCTCCAGCCCACCTCACCCTTCCCTTTCCCCAGGTAAGTAGTGGCACCATGCAGATCATGCTCGACTTCCCCTCAGTCCCACCCCCAGGCTGAGCAGCGCATCCCCTGCCCCTGCCTGGGAGATCTCAGATGCAAACATGACCAGTGCCCTCCCATCCCGCTGCCACCATCCTGCAGCTCACCTTCCAGTCCCTCGAGCCACCATTTGACCCATTCTCCACAGGCACCCAGTGTGATCCCACTCTTGCCTTGATCACAGTGCTGCTGAGGGCTCCCCTCCTGACCATCTGTCCTTGGGGAAAACAAGGTCACTTTCTAGCAAGGCAAATACCCCATCCTTGCCCTGGGTAATGTTTCTGTGTGATTCAAGCCTGCAGAGATAAAGGACATCACCAACTCCCATACAGTAGGCCTCCACCTGCCTGCATGCGGGAATCACCACTGGAGCTTCAGAAATGTCCCCACCTTGCCCCCATCCCACCTCCTGCTGCCATCCACAGCCTTTTTTCCTGAGGCCCCAAGTCAGCCAGCCATCTCTGCATGGCCTGCACGTCCCTGGCCTCAGCCTCCCCACTTCTCCAGGGGGCACCTGGCCTCTGATGAGTCTGTTACAGGTTGTCTGTGTCCCCACTGGGTCATAAACTGAGAGGGCAGGGTCCCCATGCAAAGGGTTTCCTACCTAAATCTTAACCCAGGGGCCCCCGCGCCAGCTCTAGGTGCTGAGTAAACACTGGCTGGGTAAGTATGTGTGGGCCAGCGCTCCGCCACGGTGACAAAGCGCCGAATGAAATGCCCCGCACGGCTCCTTACAGTCTCACTGGGCCCAGGTGTCCAGCCCTGCGGTGAGGCGAGCATCATGGTTGGGAGGTTGAAGGGGGAGAACTGCTTACCTCATGGTGCCCAGAGAGAGACGGGGGGAGGGGGACAGGAAGGAGGAGCTGGCTTTCTTAGCAGAGCTGCTCCCCAAGCCCACTGAGCTGCGCACCCATGGGTAGACCTGTCACCACAGCATCCTCAGCTGTGAACACCGCTGTGTAGGGAGCCACGTTTCCACACCGGAGCTTACGGGGGGCCATTCCAGACCTGAACCATCACCCAGCATCAAAGGACATAGTTCACAAATGATGTCGAGAGCCCTGCCTTTCACGTTTCTGGGGTTCTCTACCTCTCCTGGACTTGGATTGCTGGTAAATGTCAGTGCTGAGCAAGGACCAGGGTCAAATCCTGACTCTAACTTGCTGGCTGCAAGGCCTCAGGTCGGCCTTCCTGAGCTCATCTGGGAAAGGGCCAGCTGGACTCTGGTGTACTGTGAAAAGTAAACGATGTACAGCAACCGCAGAATGACTGAGGTCCAGAGAGGTGAAGAAATGCGTCCTAAGTTACACAGCACTGCAAAGCAGACTTAAGCAGGAAAAAGAAGTGCTTGAGGGGACCATGTGTGCAAAGGGTCCTGGCTGCTGTACCCCAGCCTCCCCTCTGCCTCCCCAGCTCAGGGAAGATGCATCTTTTCCAGAGAGAGAACGCCTGAATTTTTCCCAGCTCGCATGATACTCTGTGAGCATCCTCACTTCTACGCTGGCTGTCCCCTTCCCATATCACACACGACCTGTGGGCCATTCTGTCTCCTCCTTTTCCTAAACAACAGTATTTATCACTTTGTGTTATTTAATGGAGAATTCTAGGGAAAAGCAAAGGGATGCGTTGCTGAAGTCCTTCTTGTACGGGATTTTTAATTTGTCAGTCCCCAGCAGTGGCCTGACCAGCTGCTACTCCAGGATATGAACTGGGCCTGCAGCTTGAGGAGGCCCCTGCCCCATCCAGAACACCCACTGTCCCCACTGTCCCCACTAAGGTGCCTCTGGAGAGTCTTCATGGTGGCACCTCACTGGGTCCACAGTCCCACTGGTCTCCACACTTGCAGTCTCTGTCCCCAGCCCCTGGAATCCCAAAAGTCATGTGCTCAGTGGCTGGTACCTGAGTACCGTCACCACACCCAGAGGGCCTGTGCAAGCCAGGTCCCTGTGTACCACCTGGCTTCTTCTACTGGAGATGCCTTTTCCTCAGGCTCCAGGGATGCCCCATCTGGTGTGGGACTGCTGAGAACCAGAGCACCAGATACCACAGCAGCGGGGCAGAAGCACATTTCTGAACCTCTCTGCCATTTTGGTTGGGGAGTAGTGGCCCCTCACTTCCACTTGTCCCTTCTGCCCTCTATTTTCAGGCTTTTGCCAAAATCTGCTTTTCCAATACACCTTGAGTCTTTCCTTCCTCAGTACCCCTTGAACTTGAACCCACGTGCCTGCTTTTCTTCCCAGGACTCACATACTCCCTAGCTGTTATCTACCCCAGGCCCTTTGCGCACGCGCGCGCACACACACACACACACACACACACACCCCTGCCTTCCCTACCTCACTCATCCTTTGAGTTCAGTTTCAAAGTCTTTTTCCTAGAGAAGCCCACCCAATTTCCTGGTGCACCACCTTCCTTCCTCTCAGTGTCTCATAAACATGGTGCCATGATCTTTATTTTTAAGCTGGTTTATTTCATGGCAGCTGTCACTGGTAGACTTTACAGCAGGCATGTTCAACCTGTGGTCCGACCTGTGACCCACAACCCATGCAGCTCTAGACAGCTAGTAATGCAGCCATACTAGGGCATAGACTTAGGATGTGATTTTTAGCGCTATTGTTCACAGCTCAATGGTGTGGCAACGTGGAGTGCCATGTAGGGGAGGGCACACTGCAGTGTCATCTCCACCCCATGCCCTGCCACACGCAGTGCTCTAGAAACCCACATGTATCAGACATTACACAAGCCTCCGTGACTCGCAGACTAAAACCAGCTGTTACTGGAAACAGTGCCTCAACCCACATCTCCTGGCAAAGATTGGTGTTTATCGTTATTAAAGAGACATGACAGTATTCTTATTTATTAAACTTGCGCTTGTGTTATTTCAAGAAATAAATCTGAACAGTTTTGTTACTTACATACATTAACTATATATTTTATGTGCAATCCAAGACAATTCCTCCTCACTCAACGCCAGCCTGGCTCTGTGAGAGCTGGGACATCTTGCCCTACAGCAAAGGGCCTGGTCAGTTTATCCACTGTTGTTGGACCACAGGAGACTCAGCAGCAATCTGCCAAGCGGACGACTGGTCAGTTGCCTCTGTTCCTGGTTAAAAAGCACGGGCATCCTACCTTCATACAAGATGTTTCTCTGAACAGCTCCCCAAGAAGATGCCAACTGAGCCCTCAGGCCTAAACCGTGACGGTCCCAAGAGCAAAGGCTAAGGCTTGCATTTCACTGCCTGCCATACCCAGCTCTCACCGGGCCCAGGCAGGTGCTTGGTGGACGGGGGCGATGTGCCACCCTTCTTAGCCACGTCCACCTCTAGAGGGCTGCTCAGGTGGTCGCATCTCCTGAAGCAGGCCTTGCACCATGGGCTGGGGGTCGTGTCAGTCACAGAAGCAACCTTGACTCACAAGACCTCAGTTTCCCCTCATCCAAGGGACATCTTATAAACGATCTCCAAGGCCAGGGCTTCAGGGAAGTAGAAATCTTCCTGAGAACCCCAAGTTCTGTGTTACCACAGAGGGGATCTCTGGGACAGCTCCTCTAGTGGGCATCTGGCCAGGAATAGGAAGAAGAAGGCCAAAGTCCAATTGCACCCAGGCTGGAAGTGTTTTAGTGTTGAATATCACAATAGCTTTTTCATTCTTTGAGAAACATCAGCATTTGCCAGTCTTGTTTGAAATGGATTAGGCGGTTTTGAGTAGGTGGCTCTGTCAAGGGCCATAAAAACATGGAAAATAATTTTGATTCATTTCTGCAGTGCTACAGCAACATCTCAAAAGCACCTCCCCACCCCACCCTTTGGTCTTCCTATGCTCATTGTTCCTGTGACCTGCACCTGTCTCTGCGTTTGGAGATTCACAGTGGATACTTCTGTCTTCCTCTGTTTAAAAACTCAAGTCAAAGGCTCAAGGTCAGGCTTGGGGGCCGTCTACACTCTCCCTAGAGCATCTTACCCATTCCTTCAAATGCCGTTCATACACTCCTGACTCTTCAGTGTACTGATCCGTGGACTTTCCTATGTGGAGGTCCACACAGCATCTCAAACCTGGTGTAGCCCAACCAGACCCCTGAGGTGTCCCCTGAACAGGCTCCTCCTGCAGTCTCACTGTGCTGGCTGGGGCCTCCACCTGGCTGTTCGAGCTCAAACTTTCTCCACACCTGGATTCCCTCTTCCATCCTTCCCAGTGCTGCCAAGGCACCAGCCAGCCCCATCTGATCTGCTTCCAAACCTGCCTGGCCAGGCCCCTTAGTGTCCCTGACATTCAGGTCCACCCTGAACTTCAGCATGTCCGCCCCCTCAGCAGTGAGGTCTCCACAGGTGTGGCCCATACAGTTCACTGGGTTAGAATGGGCCCCAGGTTCATGACTGCTGTCCCTAGGAGGGGACACACAAGCACACAGAGAAGGTCTAGTGAAGATGGAGCGACACATCCATGTGCCAAGGAAGGCTAAGCTTGCCAGCAGCCACTGGGCTGCAGAGGGGCAGACTCCACCCACGCCGCGATGGCAGGCTTCTGGTCTCCAGAATTGCTGGAGAGTAAACTTCTGTTAGTTTAAACCATCAAGTTCATAGTAGTTTTTTACAGTAATCCTGGGAAGAAATGAACAGACTGTCCAAAATCAGTTACTTTTCTCTGTTGTCAGTGTCGCCTCTTGTAGGTTTACCCCAGCA
Organism: Dolichotis patagonum; assembly: GCA_004027295.1. NCBI lineage: Eukaryota > Metazoa > Chordata > Mammalia > Rodentia > Caviidae > Dolichotis > Dolichotis patagonum. Next base: position 68,560 of record PVJX010001949.1, on the reverse strand, counting down.
GCCTTCTAGCTATCTTCTCTCCCCATAGCATGCCAAATGATGCATGTTTTTATATGCACACATGCATAGAAATGATGCAAATAAATGATATGTACAGACATGAGTTCTATAATAGGAATATGCATATGTCTATACATCAGTGTGACCATATCACACAACAGAATAATGAATATTTCCCCTATCTCACAGAGTGCCCCTGCTCCTTTCCAACTGATCCCACCCTGACCCGCCAGGTGTCCACTTCCTGCTGCCATCATCACAGACCATTTACTTGCTGTACAGCAGGTGCCCGACATGTCTGGCTTACTTTGCTCAGCACCATCTTTTTGAGACTCAAGCATGGCGGCATGTGTAGCAATAACCCATTCTGAGATCATCCCCAAATTTCCATCTGGGATTCATGGTTCTGCCCAAACCAAGCCTCTCACACCCTTGCTCCAGCTTGGGGTCTTCTCTGCAGCACTGTCACCTGCAGATGGGTAGCTGGAGCCCCTGGGCCCCCTCAAACTTGCTCTGCAGAACTCCCCTCTCAGGTCCCAAATAACCACTACAAAGCAGCTAGGAACACAAAAGGCATCACTCAGCCTTCCCTCCTCCTTTGTGCACCTCTCACCCCCAAATTGCCAGTTCTCCCAGGGTCCCTGTAGCCTCCCTGTCTTTCTAGTTGCCTGCCCCCTACTTGTACATCTCACATGGATTACAGCATTAAACTTGTAACCAATCCCTGCTACTATCTTTGCTTCGCTGCTGAAGATTTTCAACCCAACAGCCTAAAAAGATCCCATCAGAAAATGCCACTCTTTGGTACATCCCTCCTGTGGCTTCCTGGGATGCTAATCTTGATTGTCAATTTGATTGGTGTGAGAGCTGCCTGGGGATTAGTAAAGCACACTTCTGGGTGTGTCCGGGTGGTCATGGGGGTATAACCTTGGGGACTTAAATCTTGTCCCTGGCCCTTTCCTCTCTAGCTGCCTTTCCTTGTGCTCTGCTTTCTGGCTGCTGTGACCTGAGCAGCTTTGCTCCCCCACACCCTTCTTCTATGATGTTCCTGCTTGGAGCCAGCGGACCATTGATGGAATCCCCTAAAACCATGAGCCAAACTAAAGCTCTTTTCAAATACTGTCAGGTATTTTGTACCAGCAACAGGAAAGTCAACCAACATGCTGTGCTTCCTAATTTCTCTTAAAGTAAAAACCAAAGTCTTTAATAATGGCCTATAAGGTACCAACCAGTCAATTCCTGGTGGCCTCTTGACCTTATCTCTTGAGACTGTCCCACTCTGTTCCTTCAGCCACATCGAGTTCCCTGGACATAATGCTCCCAGCTCAGGGCCTTTGCACAGGCTGCATCTTCGGCAGACAGGACCCTGACCCCAGGGCTTTGCTCAAGTGTTGCCTTCTTTGCTTTGTGCAAGTGTTGCTTTGATCAGTGTGCTAGGAAGAACTCTAGAAGTCCTCAGTGTCCTACAGGGTTCAGGACCTGTGACACAGCGGGGTGCCATCCTTGGATAGACATGGTCAGGCTTTTACATGGAGCCTGATGGGCTTTGGCAGATGAAATGAAGCCTGCTGATCAGCTGGCCTTGAGCTAACCAAGAACATTATCTGCAGGGCCTGACCATCAGTGTGGGTCTAGACATGAGGGGCAGGAAGCTAGGAACTCAGAGGGCAAGAAGGATCTGACGTCTTGGCACTGTCTTCGCAGATGGAGGGGCTGTGTGGAAAGGAGACAGGTGGCTTCAAGGAGCAGGAGCAGCCCCCACGTGAGAGCCAGTGAGGAAATGGACCTCATCCTTATGCCTGTGCAAGGGACTGCATTCTGCCAATGACAAGAATGAGCCCGGGAAATTGTCCCGTGTCCTCTTGTTGAGAATGCTTCCCAGCTAGCACTGTTTTGACACCTTGAACAGAGCGCAGAGCTGTGCTCAGCCTGACTTTACAGAAACAAGCGGATACACAGGGCTTGTTTAAGTCCTAATGTCCATTGTCATTTTATGCGGCAGTTAGAAAACTAATATAAATTAGTTTGGTATTAGTCTCCTCTAGACTCTCTAGAGCAGAGATTATCTTCAGTACAGGCATCTCAGAAATAACTCAGGTCCAAAATGCGAGGAACATTTACAAAGCAATACGGTGGACAGCCCAAAGGGCAATGGGCGGAAGATCTGAAGAGACGCTTCATAAGAGAGGACGTGTGATGGCGCAGGTCCATGTGAAACGCACTGAGAGTCCGTGGTCTTTAGGGAAATGCAATGAAAACTGAAATGGCGCTCCACGCCCACACAAATCCCCAGATGAAACCGGTGCTGAGTACTAAGTATTGGCCAGGACATGAGACACCTGGAATCCTCATTGTTTCCCGGAAGAACACCTTGGTGCCAACACTCTTGAGAGCTGGTTGACATTGCTGCTGATGGTGGAGAGGGATCCTACGATGCCATGGTCCAGAAATTCCACTCTGGGACATTTACCTGACAGAAATTAGCACATAGGGTGAAACAAGATGCTCTCATGATGACCCATGGCAGCCTGGTAGTTTGAGGCTGCTGCTCCACCACCTTCTGAATTCCCCTCACTACTGTTCTGTCTTTAGTTGCTTCCTTAACTCTCTTTTCTCAGGGCCTTTGCACTTGCTACCTTAGAAGCTCCTGTCCTAGAGAAGCGGCTCTTAGCTAGAGGGTAATTTTGTCCCTCAAGAGATATTGCTAATGTCTGGTGATAGATTTTTCTTTATTTTTATTTTTTGGTGGTGCTGGGACTTGAACCCAGCATCTCCTCGCTAAGATACCTAGCCCTCTTAAAAATAAACTTTATTTTTTTCTTTGAGACAAGATCTTGCTAAGTCATTAAGTTGCTCAGTCTGGGCCTGAAAGCTTATGATTCTCCTGCGTCAGCCTCCCAGACTGCTGGAATGTGCAGGCATGTGCTTCCACATTAGCTAAAGATGGTTCTGATTGTCACACCTGAGGGAAGCTGGTAGCAGTCAGAGATGCTGCTATACCTGCTGTAATGCATACGACAGCCTTCCCACGATTAAGAGTTATCTGGTTTAAAATGTCTATGGTGCTGAATTTGAGAAAATCAGCCCCGTGTATCACCATGGCTTGTTTCCCAACCTCCTAAAGCCTGTGCTAGAATGTTGCTCTCCCTATGGGGCCCCTACCTCCATTTACACCGGTTCATGCCCTTTGGATAAGGGGCTCCTGCCTGCCTCCCCCTACCTCTGTCTCGTGTCACAGTCCGCGGACACACCACGTGCCTTACTCACCCACTCCTTTCTCTTCCTACCCCAGACTGTTCACTTCTGCAAGGCAGTGATTTCTCTCTCTTTCCCTCCTAGATTTCTAGTCCTGGAGCAGGTGCTCAGCTCACAGTGGTTGGATGGACAGATGGACAAATACCAGACTGAATGAGAGGGAAAATCATAATGAAAGTTTACTGCTGTGCCAGCAATTGTGTTTGCTCTTTGTATTTGTGAGCTTTGCGTTATGAGATACCACAGGTAACTAACTCTATGAGGAGACAAGGTTTATTTAGCCCACAATGTTAGGGGTTCAAGGGCATGGTGCCCACACTGGCTCAGTCCTCTGCTGTGTCACTGCATCCTGGTGGTAGCAGGAGCAAGCAAGTGACAATGTCATGCACCAGGAGTGGAGACAGGACATGTGGGGCTGGACTCACTCCTGTCACATAGTCCTTTCAGGAGATCGAGGGGTCAAGGTGAGCTGCCTTGTACCCCAGTGACCTAAGGGCCTCCAGCACATTCTTCTGCGCCAGGGAACAAGCCCTTCATCACAGGGACCCAGGGGGACACAGACACCACACCCAAGCCACAGCACTCTCCTGTATTGACTGTGAAGTGACACAAAGGCAGGAGAGTGTGGCTGAGAAAGTTCCAGCAGCTCCACAGAACCCCATGAAGGGCAGACACGTCCTCTGCCTGTCTGACTTGTGAATGGTTCACTTTTAAGACCTAGGGTCTTGTTGCTGAACAGGAAGTAAAGTCTGAGTTTGAAGACAGCTCGCCCTTGTCATCAAACAAACCTGGGGTGAAGAGGAAACACAGAGGCAAAAGTCCCACCTGTTTCAGAAAGAAAATTGTGGCAATGGTCACATATAAACCCTATGTCACAGACTAGAGGACACTGTGCTGCATAACATGGTTTGAACAAGCAAAGTTTTACTTTTCCTCTTGACTCTTTAAACTCAAAACTTATCGGCAAATCAGTACCAGTACCAGTACCATTTTAGCTTTGGTGTAGAAGACAGGTGCTCCCTTCATGACTCTGACCCAAGAGTTTTTGGGAAGGGACTGGCTGTGGAAGGCAGAGGGAAATTACTAGAAGGGGGCCAGGCTATGCCATCAACTTCTCTTTGGTGTGGTACCCCAAACTCTATCACCTGTTCTTGCCAGCAAAAATTCTCAGCAAACTTAAAGTTTGCCATTAAGTTTCAAAATGATGAAGTATATTTTTCTATGCTGTTTGCATTACAAAACATGCCCAAAGGGAAATTTTAAAATAATGAGATTTTCAAAAGTAGAACTTTTATTTAGATCTGTATGTCTTCTCAATGAACTGCTGTATGTGCCCCAGGGGACCCATGGCCTCCATCTTGGCAGCTGTTGTACTAGGTGAGCTTGGAAGATTCCTCTTAGCTGCCTATGTACAAGTAATCCTGGCAAATGGACTGGGGTCCCTGCAGTGAACAGCTCTGTCCCAGGAGGGCCACCAACCCTACAGCTGTTGCCCACCACATTCATCAATGTGGGGGCCTTGGAATGAGTGAGAGTGCAGGACAAAAGGCAGTTGGGACTACTTCCTTTCCATTCATGTGTCCTTGGCATTCTGCCACCTCCTTCTAGAACTTTCTATTGAAGACTGCTGCCCTTGGCTGGACCACGTAGCTAGACTAATGAAATACATAGCAGACGGCTTGCAGATGCTGAAACTTTTTCCGGAGGCCAGTGATGTGCTTCTGGAAGCCACAGTAGCAGTGCTATGTTTGAGTGTGGTTTGAGGGTCCACAAGGGTCCTCTGTGTTTGGAAGCATGTCTCCCCACCACCCAGGTGACAGTACTGGAAGACAGCATGGACCTTTAGGAGGTGGGCCTTGTAAGAGGTGCTTAGGTCACTGAGGGCATGTCCTTGGGAGGGTTAGCGAGATATCAGTGTCTTTCCCTGTGATTTCTGGGTCAGTACGAGATCCTTTGTCCTTACACTACCATCTTCCTGGTGTTCCTGCCAGAGCCTGTGTCATGTAATTACAACTCCCAAGACTGAGTACAACTAATTTCTTCTCTGTTATCTGCCTCAAGTACTTTGTTATAGTAATGTAAAGCTGACTAATATAGGCAGAGACACTTCCAGTCTCCTGCCTACTCTCCTTCCTTCCATGACAAGATACCCAGTGTTTGTGGTACAGATGCCCACTGAGGTTATAGGCTATTTCCTAGCTTCTTTGCAGTTAAGAGGCACCATCATGTCAACAGAAATAGGTGTGCCCTTTATGAGATGTACCTTTAAGAGATATGGTGCCTGCTCCTCCCCAATTTTCTCTTTCCCACTGAATGAAAGGTGTCCACTGGGGGTGTCATCTTGGGCCTTGTGGATGAGGAAAGGCCTTATGATGCCAGAGCAAGGTGACAGCAAGAACCTGGGCCTTTGACAATTTCTTAGGCAGCTCTGTGTCTCTTACTTAGCATTAGTTACTTAACATTGCTTGTTTATAGCTGAAATTATGTCAGTTACTCAGGCACTGAAGAGCCAGAGAAAATCCAGGCATAGTTCACCAGATACATGGGTCTTAGTACTTAGTACTTAATATGCCACGACCTTGCAGACTTTTGGTCTCACCCACTCAGAAGGGTTTTCCAGGGAGCAAAATGCCTTATTCCGTGTGTCTCCACCACAGTTGCTAAATTTATGTATGACCAAAATTTGGTGTGTGGATGTTTCAGGAAGGCATATTATGATTCCAAGAAGATGAACTCCTTTTGGACAACTGAGATCAATGAAGACGAAAAGGAAGAAGGTAGTTAATTGAAAAGCTATTGAGTGCCAGGCAGGTGTTGAGGACTGAGTCTGCACCTCTGACGTCCTTGCATTCTGGTTTGCCACCGAGCATGAGCTCCCGGGAACACTCACTCGCTCACCATGTGAACCCTGATGTGAAATCTGCTGGCCAATATTTCTCCAACGACAGCAAGTGACCATCAACACAGGCACATGTACTCAACACTGTTAGTCATTAGGGAATGCAAGCCAAAATATGACTACTTCAAGACAGCCTGAAGAGAGGATATCAAATGTTCCCAGCACAAAGAAACAATGTTTAAGGTGATATATAAGCTAGTTATCCTGATTTATTATTACACATTATATATATGTAGCACAGTATTGCACTGTGCCCCATAAACATACAATTTTGTGTCGATTACAAAGAAAATCACAAAGAGATACCCACCAGAACAGCTGTAAGTAAAAAGACATAGTATTGGTGAGGAAGTAGAGAAAAAATACTGGTGGGAATGGGAAATGGGGCAGCTTCTGGGAAAACAGACCAGATGTGTCACCAAAGGATAAAAGAAGTTGCTGAAGAACCCACCGCCCCACGCTGTCTACCCTCATTCTGTGGAAAGCACATTCATACACACACTTGTATGTGAATGACGAGGCAGCATTATTCATAACAGCCAAACAGTAGAGACAACCTTAATGTTTATCAGCTGATGAGTGGATAAATGGACTGGTGTCCATCCACACAGTGGACACCACTCAGCCATAAAACAAAGCACTGATTCACACGCCAATGAACCCAAACCTTGAACATGGAAGTGAGGAAGTTAGACAAGAAAGGTCATATGTCAGGATTTCATTTATATCAAATGTCCAGAATAAGAAAACTCTTCAAAACAGTGATGAGTGGTTGGCAGGGGAAGAGAGGGATCAGATGGTGTCTAATAATGATGGTAATAATCATCTCTATTGAGTGATGAAAATTTTGAAAATATATTGTGATGTTTGTACAAACATATGATTATGTTAAAGAATTACAGAAGTGTACATTTCATAGCATGTGAATTATATCTAAAAAAGGAATCAAGCAATGATACATGCTGTGACGTAGAGGAACTTTGAACACAGAGCTGAGTGTAAGAATCTGGCACCAAAGGCCATGGTCCTCTGGGTCTGTTTGTAAGAGGTGTCCGTTACGGGCACACTCAGAGCCAAGCTAGGCTGGTTTTCGCCAAGGAGGGTGATGGGAGAGTTGAAGTAACTGCTAAGAAGCATAGGATTCCATGGGGGGGATGAAAATATCCATTAGTTCTTGGAACAAAACAGTTAACATTCATAGGATTAGATCAATTTTGCATGTTTATATGTGGTAATCTGAGTAACTCTTTTGAAGATAACTATGCAAAATAACAACCTTAGTTATGGTCCTACCATCTTGTTTTGAAAGCCTATATTGTTATTGTTTTGGGCTCTTTGTTATCGTTGTCTCTTTTGTTTCTTGTTTTTCTTTTGTTTTGTTTTTCCTTCTAATACAGAAAGGATAGATGTACATGTGTAGGCTTATTTATGCCTAGAACTTCTCCTAAAGAGTTTATAAGAATTAATTTTATTACATTTGATGCTAAGAATAGCTACTTTGAAGAAAACAAGACATTATGGTAGCCGTTGCTGATTTTCTGTCATCTTGTTTTAAAGTCCAGTAATGCTTTTATTTGTTGTTTTGATTGGTTTTAGTCTATTTCTATTATTTGATTTCCATATGTGTGAAGGTATGGACAGCTAGTTTGAAGAGAACAAGAAACATTATTGTAGCCACTGTTGATTTTCCTGATTTTGTCTGATTTTGAAGGCCTCTATGCCTTCATTCTTGTTTTGATTGGTTTTATACTATTTTGTTTTACTTGAATCCATTGTGTGTGAAGATCAGGACAACTATTTCAAAAAAAACAAGAGACATTATGGTAGGCCTTGTTGTCTTGTTTCGAAATCCTGTGTTGCTTGCATTGTTTTGTTCTGATCTACTTTGTTCTGTTTTGTTTTGTTCTATTCTTTTTAAAATAAAAAAAGGAGAAAAAGGAAATATCCTAGAATTAGACAGTGAGCATGGCTGTGCTATCTCTGAATATACTAAGAACTGCTGAACCACATACTCTAAATGGGTTGACTTTAATGTTATATGAATTTTACCTCCAGCTTGCTTTTAAAATTCCTTAGTGATTCACTATTGTCCAAACTCAGGCATCTAAACATCACCTGAAAAAGTTTTTCTACAGCCAAACAGTACCTACTGATTTTCTTAAAGTAACTCTTTTCTTATTGGATGAGTTTATTGGAAAATGCACTTTCTATCACTTCAGTCAATGAAAAGCCAGTATTATTCATAACAGCCAAAAGGCAGAAATAATCCCAATGTCCATGTGAAAGAAATACCCAGGGACTTGCTTTCAAGCTGCATGTGTTCTGCCTGGTCAATGTCAGTGCTGCCTCATTATTACATGTTTTGTATTTCTAGTACTACCCAAATCTCAGTTAACTTCAAGACTTTGACATAAGTTTATTTTGTTTTAAAAAGTACATTAGGCTGGAGGTGCAGCTCAGTCAATTTCCTAGAGCAGGGTTGGGGGAGAGGTAAGAAAGGAGGGATAGGAAGAGGGAAAGAGAGGGCGAGAGGTGGGGGAGGGATGAAAGGAGAGAGAGAGAAAGAGAGACTGAGAGACAGAGAGAGACACTAAAGTCCATGGACTTAAGCATCTTAAAGTTAGAAAGGACTATAGTAAGCAAAGTTAGCAAAAGAAAGGAAACACCATGAGCTACATTAAGATAAAATTAAGAAATAAAGGGACCAAAACTAGTTAGCAATATCCAAGATGAACTGTCAATAAACTGGTAATTTGTTACATATGTACTGTATCTTAATAAATTCTTTGAATGAAACTAATGAACAAAACTGTCCAAGAAGAAATAGAACATCTGAAGAGCTCTTTCTGCTATTTTTCCAGTGCTGGGGAATCAAACCCAAAGCCTGGAAAATGAGAGGCAAGCGCTGACACTGAGCTATACCTTCAGTCTCGGAACTTGCATATCTATCAAAATAATGGAATCTATAACTTCAAAGAATCTCACAACATGCACTGCTTCCCTCATGAATCTTAATCAAATATTTGAGGTACACAAAATACAAATGTTTTTCAGTCTTTCAAAAGAAGAGGAAAGAATTTTTCCTGACTACCGTAGTTCTCATGGAAAACCAAACAAAGAGATTAAAAGAAAATTAAAGATCAGTATCTCTCATGAATATGTATGCAAACATCCTTAAAATATTTAAGTCAATCCAAGCAGTCATATAAAATCTCTATCAGGAATGTAATATTGCATTAACATCTCAAAAGTACAATTCAACATGGTAAGAGAATAAAAGAAAAACCATACGATCGTATCAATGGATGGATACAGAAAAAGCTATAAAAATCAAATGTATTTATGATAAAAATTTCTAGAAAGTTTGACAAAGTATATCCACCAAAAGCAAGAAAGACGGGCATAGACAGACAGATAGAATCCCCCCCCACACACACGCAGGTAGCATCATGCTTAATTGTGAAAGATAAGCTCTCCTGTAGGACTAGAAATAAAGCAAAACTGTCTGCCTGGCTACTTCTACTTAACATTTTATTGGGGGTAACATCTTAAGGTTCCAACTGTTAGAAAAGATGCAAGGCTTAGAAAAAAAGAGCTGAAAGTGTCACTATATATGTTACATAGAGCAAATCCTAAGAATCTACCCCTCCAAAAAAGATCTACTTTAACAAGTGAGGTTAGCAGAATGCAAGATCAACCTACAGAAGTCAACTTATTTCTGTTAGATCAACAATGACTAGCTGAAAACCCAAATTTTACATACGTAAAACCTCTGCATTGAGTGGTACCAATGTAACAGGACTGAGCACCCAGAAATCACCCTCACATACAAGGTCAAGTGGTTTTCAACAAGGGTCCTGGGAAAACCGGATGTTCACTTACAAAAACATCCATGTGGACTCCTCACAAGATACATGAAAACTACCTCAAAACGGATTCAAGACCTAAACATAAGAGCTAAAATGCTAAGACCCTCAAGGAAAACAGAGGGTAAACACCTTGTGGTGCTGCATTTGACAGGGATTTCTTGGATATGACACCAAAGGAAGAAGATAGAACTTCTTGAAAAGCAAGAACTTTGTGTATCAAAGGCATTATGAACAGATCAACACAGCAACCCACAAAATCAGAAAACCCCCTGAAAAATCATATCTGAAAAGGGATTCATGTCCAGAATACAGAAAGAATTCTGAAAACTGATTCAAAAGTGGGCAAAGGACCCGAATAGATATTTCCCCAGTGAAGACATACAACAGGCCAATCAGCACGTGAAAAGGTGCTTAGCATCACTTATCAGAGAAAGGAAAATCCAAACTATGCTAAGAAACCACCTCACATCCACTAAGCCATGGAAAACCCAAACTGCTTGTGCACCATCAGCAGGTATATGAAATAGGGAAATGTGCCACTGCTACAGAAAATGGTATGGCAGCTTCTCAGAAAAATAAAAACACATTACCATATGATGCAGCAATTCTACTTCTGTATGATAATCCAGAAGAATTGAAAGCAGGGTATCAGAAATATTTGCACATATATGTTCAAAGCAGTACTAGTCACAGTAGCTGAAAACATGGAAGCAATCCACAGACATATGGATAAGCACAAAGTGTCCCTCGGTGTTATGGTTTGTGTCTAGATGTCACCCCCAAAGTGTCATGTAATCATAGATGGCTGGATCTAGAGTGTGTGATGCTGGGATTAAGGGTGTGTGATTACTAAATTAGTCCACTGATTAGTTTGGATAGTTCTGAGTGTGGATAACGAAACGGCCACCCTGGATTCACACCTACACACCCTGAGGGTGTGTAGCCTAAATAGAATACAAGGCACAGAAAGAGGCTTTCATCACTTGTTGCTTCCTTGATCCTTTGCCACTTTGCTCCTTTCTGCCCACTGTAGACTGTCTCTCCTCTGTGATGCCCCTCTGCCATGCCACCCTGCCTTGGAGCCAGCCAACTATGAACTGAAACTCTACAAACTGAGCTAAATAAACTTTTCTTCCTTTAACTTTGAGTGTCAGGTATTTTGTCTTCACAATGAGAAAAGGATAACTAAGATATTCAGCTTAAAAAGGAGGGAAGTCCTGCCACCTGCTGCCACCTGACTGAAGCCGAGGACATTATGCTAAGGGAAACAAGCCAAGCACACAGAGGCAAATGCTGGGTGATTCCTTATGCACATGGTATTTAGGAACCACTGTCACAAAGATGGAGTTGTATATACAGTCTCTCGGGGCGGGGGCATGGAAAGTTGTTTAATGGGCACAGAGTTTCAGTTTTACAAGATAGAGAGTTATAGAGCCCATGGTGGTGATGGTTACATAACATTATGAATGTATTTAATACTGCTGAGCTGTATGTTAGAAATAATTGAGATGATGAATTATGTGTTACATAGTTTACCATAATTGTGTATTAAATGTAAAAATCCTCCACATTGAAAACTATAAACATTACTGTAAGAAAACCATATAAATATATATATCACACCTACAGATTAAAGCATCAACATGGTAAATAAGTCAATTCTTACCCAATTTACAACAGGTTTAATGGAGTAGCCATCAAAATTTCAGTAGAATTTTTTTAGAAATTGGTAAGCTGAATGTAAAGTTTATATGGAAATGCAAAAAACTTACAATAGACAAGATAATTATGGAAAACTAGTAAGATTTTGACATAGAGAAAAATATGCCAATGAAGTAGAATAGAGAGCTTTAAGCACACTCACTTTAAAAAACCAATTAATTTTCAAAAAAGTGCCAAAACTGTTAAGGAGGAAAACAAAAAGTCTTTTCAGTGACTAATCCAAGAGAAACCAGACATCTATGTACCCAAAAAATACACTTTGATTCATATGGTTTCACACATAATGCTAGGAAGAGATATATCCAGAATCTGACACAATTGCTCAAACTATAAATCTCTTAGAAAACAGATTTATACCCTAGTGTGGGCAAAGAGTTCTTAGCTAAGACACACAAAGAAATAGTAAAAATTATTAAGATATACATCAGAAAAAGACTTGCACACACCAAAAGACATCACAACTAAGGACACAAAAAAATAAGCCACTGACTGGGAATGAAAACGTATCTGACAAAGCATTTGTATCCATAATATAGAAACAATGAGAGCAGGAAATGAAAGCAAATGAGCTGGAGACCCCTCAACAGAGAAAATACAGGAATGGTCAATAAACATGTATAAATGTGCTCAATAGAGTTAATTGCCATGAAAATGCCAGTTTTTATTTTTTTATTTTTTCATTATAAGTATACTAACACATTATACATAGCAATGGAACTCGCTGTGATATTCCATATGCCTATATCGTGCACTGACCAAGTCCATCCACCCTTTTTTCTACCCTTGCCTGTCTCCTCCTCTACACCCTTCTCAGTCTCTTGTAATGCCCTTTCTACTTAGAGAGATGCAAATTAAAAATCAATGAGATAAGTCAGGCATGGAGGTATGTGCCTATAATCTCAGAACTCAGGGAAGCTAAGGCAGGAGGATCTGAAGTTCTGGCCCAGATTGGGTAACTTAGTGACTTAACTGGACCTTGTCTCAAAATTTAAAAAAAAAAAGATTTTTTAAAAATGGGCTGGGATGTAGCTCAGTGTGAACACCCTGAGTTCAATCCTCAGTACAAGGAAAATAAAATGTGATGCCACTACACATCCAGAAAGGCTAAAATTAAGGACTCAATACTACAAATTAGCAAAGATGTGGAGTCAAACTCACAGTGAAGTGTGTAAAATGGTACCACTAGTGCAAAGTTTCTCAAAGTTAAACATAAACCTTTCCTGACTCAGAGACCATTCGTAGAATACAAGAAATGTTTTTATAAAGCCTGTTCAGCAATGCTCTAGTAACTTTATTCATAATATCCCAAACCTGGGAATTACTCAAATGTCCAACAATGGATAATGGGACTATGGTATGTCCATACAATAGAATACTGTTTTGTAGTCAAAAGGACAGAAAGGCATAACCACAAGGATGGACCTCAGAAACATGTGAAGGGAAGATTACATCCTAAGACCCATGCTGTGCAGTTCTATACCATGCAGCAAAAACCCCCACCACAGAGATGTTCAAGCTGGTAGCTGATTGGTACAAGTGTGACCAAAGTCTAGAAATACTTGTGTTCCTACCACAGTGAGGCTTAGGTTAAACAGATTTAGGCATTTGCCATTGAACAGTGCTTAAAGTTTAGGAACACAAAAGAGCTCAGATCTTTTCTCAATTTTAAAAGGACTTAAAAATCAAAAACATGCTGCTGCTAGTCCTGAGTTTCAAGTTGTCCTGAGCCCAACTTCCCACAAGGAGAGCAGAGGACAGTGGGTTTCTGCTACTCATCAGGATGGCAGCAACTGGGATTTACAGAACACTTACTGCATACCAGGCACTGTTTTGAAGTACGTGCTTAATGTACCCCCAATAGTCACGGGTGCTTACCATTTCCATGTACGGATGAAGTCATGCGGATGGCCTGACCTGGGAGCCTGCACATTGCTAATTCATTGTGTCTATTTTATTTGTGAAGAGCCGAGTTAACACTGCATCAGGAGGTGCCAAAATGCAGGCTTCCTGAGCCACATTCTGCTCTGGTCTGAGGACAGAGACTTGCCTGGCCATTGCGGTTGGGAGGAAGCCTACCTCTTGGCTGGAGCCTGGGTCAAGCTGAGATCTCAAGGGGCCTCCCTGGGGTTGGTCACACCCTTCACTTTCCCTGACCCAGGTAGCCCACAAAGGATAGTTTTCCAAGCTATGTGGAAGAAATTTAGGAGAAGCTCAAAGTCTGGGACATCCACACATAATATTGCCATTTCCCCTGGACACCAGGAAATATAAATGAGCCTTTTATTTGAAGCATATTAAGTCAATGTGCAAACTTTGCTATGTGTGGCCAAAAAATGAGGACCACAATGCTGCCATGTTCCGGTCTACTCGGATGTGATGCAGGCTTGTCTTCTAGATGTTTCTGCTGGAGATGTGAAAAACAACCTCCCCCTTGGTTCCCCCAACACATTAAGAGAGTTTTAGTGGCAAGTTTCCAGGCACAAAGTTACCACGAGCCCTAACATGCCTGTGTGTACATAAGAAGTTTCTCCCCCAGGAAGACGTGGCCCTGACCACATGCATACAGGCTTGGTGCATGGGGCAGAGGTCAGATTTTTCTCTCCTCCTTGCCCAAAGAAAGGGAATCCTGAGGCTGTGTACAACACACCTGACCACACATGGCCACCTTACAGATGACCAGGAATGCCAGCTGATGTGGAGGGAATAAAAGTAATCAGAATTTTATCTCCTACCCCCAAACAATTTGCCAGTTCTTATCCCTGGAGCTTGACTCTCACATCTCAAAAAGAGCCCTGGGTAAAATGTTTGCCTTGGGCTGGGGGTTGGCTACTGTCTGGATAATATGTGGAGAAGCTCCTCTGGCCAGGGAGACTGGGCCTTCTGGTCTGTGCAGGCCTTCAGCTGACCAGGCAGGGCCCACCCACAATAGTGAGGATGATCTGCTCATTCAGAGGCCACAGACTTCGGTGTTGATCTCATCCAGAAACAGCCTCCACACTGACCATGAAATTAATCACAAGATCACATCTTGTACCCTGGGCACCCATAAGCATCTCCTTAAACCACAAGACAAAATTTCTGCCTAATGTGCTAAGAGTATCCTGTGTACAAGTTAGAATGCACTCTCACTGAGCATAGTGGCACATGCCTATTACCTCAGCTAGTTCAGAGGCTGAGGCAGGAAGACTGTGAGCTCAACCTTAGTTTGGGCAACTTGGTGACTCAGAAGACCCTCTCTGAAAATAAAAAATGGGCTGGGGATGAGGCTTAGTGCAGAAGCCTTGGGTTCAATCCTCAGGACCACAACAAAACAAAACAAAACAAAACAAAACAAAACAAAACACCACTCATGCCGGGTGTGGTAGCACATTCCTGTAATCCCAGCTACTTGGAAACCTGAAGCCAGAAGACCACAAGTTTGAGGCCAATCTGGGTACCTTAGCAAGCTCCTGATTCAAAATAATACATAAAAAGCACTGGGAATGTAACTCCATGGTAGAGCACTTGCCTAGTACATGCGAGGTCCTGTATTAAATTTCCAGTACCACAAAACAAACACACACACTTGCCCTTTCACTAGAAGATTCGAGTACTCACATGTTCACCCTTCTTGATATCCAAAGACTTTGCTCACACAAAGCCAAGCATAGTTAAGATGACAGAGCCAATAGTCATAATGTTACACATAGTGTCAAAGTGGGGAAAGATGATTGCTCCATATACCACCTGCCCAGAATCCCAGCTCCATACCAGGTCTCTCCTTATGATTAGTGGTTTTTTAACTGCATTAATTCTCTGCTGTGGTGCCTTAGTCCCATTTGCTTACCAGAATCTCATCCAGACCCTGCCTGGAGAGAACATCTGTTTCAGGCCCCATTTCACAGAGAAGAGGAGATTCTCCGGGCTATTAGGCAGAGTAGAAGCAGGAAGAGGGTAAACCAAGATCTCTATACTCCCCCACCCCTTTTTCCTGTTATGCAGAAGGAGCTTCTTTCCCTAAGTTCTTGGGCTGTATTTTGTTTTGTTTTGTTTTGTTTTGCTCTGAGACAGGGTCTCACTATACAACCCAAGTTGGTTTTGAGCTCATATTGACCCTCCTTCCCCAGCCTCTTGAATGTGGGGAATACAGGCATGTACTGGCATGTTCAGCCTCCCCAAAAGGTCTTGAGAAAGTAAGACAGGCATGTTTTGATGGAGGAAGAGGTGGAAGAAAGCTCTGGTGCATAGAGCCTGCGGGAAATTCTCAGGAGTCTGCTGCGGGTTGAATCATCTCCTCAAATCCATGCCCACTCAGACTGCACCCTTCTTTAAAAAGAGGCTCTTTGCAGAGATGGTTAAGGTAAAGCCTACTGGACTTACAGGAAGGTGAGGGACAGCAATGCTGGCAGAGGTGGCTGGGCGACAGGCAATGAACACATCTGCCCCATGGCTCCAGCAGGAGCCAACCCTGGTCACACCTTGATCTCAGACTTGGGGCCTCCAGCATTATGCGAGGAATTTTCTGTCTTTAGAGCAGCTGGACTGAGTGGACTCACAGCAGCACCTAGGGAGCCAACACAGGGCCCAAGGGCCAAGGGGACGGCTGGGTAGCACCCCTGGTGCAGGGAGCCGCAAGCAGCAGAGGGGCTGGGCCTGTCCCATCTGGCCCCTGCAAAGCCCACGGTGGCTCTCAGAGGAGAGTGAGGAATGAGAGGGAGAAACCTAGGGAGATGCTTGGGGCAACCTTGTGGACAACGATGGAAGTTTGGTCTCAGTCCCTGAGCCAGGAGGACACACGAATGGACACAGCCAAAGGGTGACAGGTACTGGGTGCTCACTTGGACTCAGAGATGGGATGAAAGAGGCATTTCTTTTGGGGTCCTCACACTTCCATTCTGCCTTGTTGTGTCCTGTGCTGAACAAGTCTGCAAGCTACACAGTACTCCTTAAAACCACTGCAGAGCTCCTCCCTGTCCCCAGGGCAACATTTGATAGGAACAGGACCGTCTCATACCATCTGCTGAGAGAGGCCCTGTGGAAGAAGTCACATTAATTAGGAGGGAGACAGGGTGAGTGAGAAAATGACTGGCCATCTGTTCTGGTGCTTTGGGGAAGGGGAGGGACTAGGTTGGGGAGACGATGGGTGATGACCCCATTTTAGTTGAAAGTGCAGCAGTCTTGAGGTCTGAGCTGAAGGGACCAGATGCCCTTGGCAATGTCCTTAGCATACAGTGAAGTTTCAGTGGTCTCAGCCTACATGACAGAGAAGAATCATCTGCTGTGGTTGGTGTTGATGTGATTAGTGTCCAACGGAAGGACATTCCTGGTAGGAAATGTGACCTGGTGGCAGTAGGGCAGGATATGGGAAGGGAAGAAGTGGAGAATCTGGCCCCCACGGATGAGTGGATTGAGGGTGGGGTCCCACAGGTCATTCTAAACCATTAGGAGTAGAGGTGATGTGGGAGGTTACCTGCTCCTTAAAACCAGATGGCTTCATCTGCAGTGAGTCCATTTGATAGATGGAGAAACCGGGGTTCAAAGAGCTGAAAAGGCCAAAGCTGGTCAGCACCCAAGTCTGCATCCACGTCCCTGTGATGCTCAAGTGCTTCGCTGTGTGCACAAGCAGACCCACGCTTCCTAGGGGCAGGGCGAGACCCAGCTCCGTGACCATCTGTGTCCCTGCTCAACTGGACACACTCAGAGCCCACGCAAGCAGACCCACTGGCTGCTGATTTGGTCAACTGAATGAATATTTTCCAGATCTGATTAGACAAACTGGTGACAACCTGGCTCCCAGCCTGGGAAGAAACCGTCCCTATGATCCAGAGGTTAGCAAGCTTACTAGAAAGGGCTCAACCTTATAAATATTTTAGGTTCTGCAGGCTGTTAGATCCTTGCAACTATGCAAGTCTGATGAGTGGGCATGGTTGTGTTTCGATTTGCCTTTATTTGTACAGCAAGTAGCAACCTGGATTTGCTGACCTCAACACTCGCTGACACCCAGCATACGGATGGGGTGGGGACTGGATCTCAGAGGAGGGTAGCATCTTTTTCTTGCTCCTTCCTACAGAAAGTAGGGAAGGAAGGGAGGTATGGCAAGGAAATGAACATGTTTTGTGCTGAAGAATGATGATATTAATCTCTAATGCCTTATCTATTACACGCCCAGAGCCTCACATTTCTTCATTATAATACTTAGAATAATGAAGAGGAATGAAATCTTAGCCCCATTCTCCAGATAAAGCTGAGAAATTAAGGAGGCAAAGACTGTGCAGCCAGGATTCATGACCTGAAGTGCTTCTCTCTTCAGCCCGGTAAGAATTTTATAGAAGCACAAAATGAGAAATAAAGGTATTATGAATTTTTAAAATCCATGGAATTGGAGTTTAAATCAATCTTATATAATTTGAAGGGCTCAGAGGACCTGAACTGATTTAGGTTCACCATAGTGAAGCTCAGTTTATAAAACTGACAAGAAAGACTTCTCTGAATGACATGGGCAGTAAAAAAGGGAACTACTGCCTCCATTTCTGCTTCCTCTCCATGGTGCAGAATGCTTCAGGTTAAAACTTTCAGCCTCGAATGTATATAATTAAGTTGCAAATAAGATGAAAAGATCAAGCCAGAGAAAAGGGAGAAAGGAAAGACAGACTTTAGTTCTACTCCTAGACAGAAAGATGTATGATTAAGTCAATGTCAATGATTTATTAACCCAACACACTCAGATGTCTTTGCCACTTGAATGCAATGACAGAGAGAAAGATGAGGACAGGAGTCTTGCTCATTTGCTGTACCATCTCCTAGTCCATGAGAAATCTTCCAGGGGCCACTGCTGTCAGCATAAATGACCCAAGAAGAAAGCTTACAGACGTGTTGTGCTCAGGATCAAGGATACAGTCACACACATTTGCTTTATCTTTGGGTATATATGCTAATTTTTTTTTTTTTTTGTACCAGGGATTGAACTTAAGACCTTGTGCTTGCCAGGCAGGCGCTTATGCTGCTGAACTAAAACCCCAGCCCAAAGATTTGTTTTGTTAGATTTTTTTTTATACATGTTAATTTTTGACAAGAAAAGATTTTGAAACAGCAATACGACTAAAACTTTACACAAAGAAAAATTGTCTTTATAACAAGATATTTTTATAAATAGAATGATAAACTATTTGTGAATGAGTAGAAAATATTTATTATAAAACTGGCAATTCTTCCCAAATTACTCCATAAAAATCCCAATAATGTTCTTCATAGAGTTTGACAGTCTTATTCTATAATTCAAAGCAATAGCCAGAACAATTTTAAGAAGAAAAAAACAAAGGGAAATGTATGCAGCAATACAACAATAAATAGAGAAAGAAAAAGCAAACCCAAATAGAAATGTAGAAAATATGTTAAAGGAGGCTTTTCACAAGAGCAGGAAAAGAAAGATGCTTTCTTTTATTTTGTTCTAAGTTACTTACATAAGTGATAGCACAATATTTAACATTCCGTGTCTGATTTATTTCACTTAGCATTATGGTCTCAAGGTAAATCCATTTTCCTACAAATAAAAGGCAGGATAGGGAAGAGGATGTAGATTTTGTGGAGATATGAAGGGGGCTGTCGATGAGGGGAGAAGGGATGGCTGGGAGAAGTGATTAAGAGACAATATGTATAATACAGATTCCCCAAGAGAAATATAATTATTATACATTTCAAACATATACAAAAGAAAAGTCACAAATAGTGTTCAGGCAGTTGGTGTATTGGCACCTTATATCATTACAATACAAATTTTAATCAAAACTGTTGGGGTATTGAAGACTTTATAAGCAAGTTTTTTTAGAAGCCATAAATGAAAAGACTAATAAGCTTGACCATACCAAATTCTTAAGATTCTGCATGACAAAATAGAATATACAAACATTACAAGATGAGCAATGCCCAGAAGATCTTTGTAACATATAATTATCCCACATATATATTTTAGGGGAGAAAATACCCTTGATGTTGGTTTTTAGAAAACTGACCAAGAGGAAATGGACAGAGGATATGAGTGGACAATGCAATGGAAGAGGAAGTAAAAATACCTCATGGCTACATGAGAGGAGGTCCAGTCCCATTTGGAATCAGGACTGTATACCAGTGAAGTCATGTTTTTATCTATTAAATTGCAAAAACCTTAATAGCACCATGCATCTTTAGACATTGCTTGTGATAAATTGCCACAACCATTTCAGAGACTATTTTGGCAATGAAACCCATGCAAGCTATAGGATGAGCAACTCTATTTGTCAGTATCTGCCCCTCAAAAACATTTACCAGTGTCAGTGAGAGAGGCCTGACCAGGGCACTTGGTACAGCACTGTGCGTGATGACAAAGCCATGAAACAATGCAAATGCTTGCCAGTGGGGAAACTGCAAGACTCTAATACATCTGGGCCATGATATACTGAGCAGCGGTTAGGAGAAAGGCCATTTGTCTAAGTGTACTGTGACAGCTCCAAGATACTAGTGGCAAAAAAAAAAAAAAAAGCAAAGTTGCAGAATGATACGTACATCATGATACTGCTTATACACCAAACAGAACAATCTTTCTGAAGGCAGCACTATCAATCCATGGAAAAGCGCCTGGAAAGGTTCCTACTAAGCCGTAATAAAGAACACCCCAGAGAAGGGGAAAGGAGACCCAGCCCTGGCGTCCCAGCTAATGGTCAGAGGAACTTGAGTCGCACAATCTTTTAAAAACTAAGACAAAGTGTGCGATACTCTGAGTAGTTCAAAACTAATTTAAAATAAAAATCTGTTATTTTTGAAGGAGGTTTCTCCTGAGTTGAGAGAAAGCATACATCACATTCTCAAAGCCCAAGTGACATAACAGTAAAGAGGAAACCATAGAATAACACACCTCCTGGACATGAGATTTCCACCATAACTGATCACATCAAGTCTTAAACTTCAATCACATCAAATAACAGCAAAAACTGAAAGGCTGACACATCCAAAAAAGCAACAAGTAACACATTTAATATAGAAAGAGCTTCAAAAGCCATGTGAAAAACATGAGTCTTTAATAGAAAAATAAATATAAACAATTTTCAGAATTCTAGGGTGTAAACATTTCCCAGAATTATAAGCCAGAAAACTAGAGAAAATATCTGACTTCACCAAAAATTTAAAAAAAGAAAACTTAAATGAATGACAGACCTTGGTGATAATTTTCAGTTACCAAATTGGCCCGAACTAAAAATAGCAATGGTACTAGGATAGACTTCCAGAGGCCAGGTGCCCAAAGGAAAACAAGCCATTTTCCAAAATCCACATTAGTGTAAAGAGAAACACATAAAATGTTAATACTATGCCTATTTAGTCCAATATGTCAAAGGTACATCATTTTGATGCACTATAATAATTGACAAATTACTTTTTGTGGAGGAAGACTATTTTAAAATTTGGTGTGCATGTTATGCTCACAGCCCATCTCAAGCCAAATGCAAAACTCCACTGGAGAAAAGTACATTTGCACACCCCGGCTATTTCAGACACATTTGTAAGCTTTCCAACAACTGAGCCAAGTATCAGGTTTTAAATCTGAGATTTCAACAGTAAGGAAAACTCAAGCCCTAGTTTCTCAGTCACAATGGCCACTTCGGGGGCTTGAAAGCTGTGTGGGGCTGGTGGCTGCTGTGCTTGGTGACAGGAGTCTAGAATAAGTCACCTATGTAGGCCCATGACCTTGGGAAAGGCAGCCCCGAGGGCCCAGTAACTGCTTAGCACTCACCCACTTATCCCTGTCCACAGGTGCCGTCTAGTCCTTGCAAGGAACCAGCTCACCATTCTCTTGTTGCCGCTGTGGTCTGTCCATGAGGGCCACACACAGTCCTTAATAAACTGCGGCATCTCAAGTTCCTATACTGCAGGTGGCAAACGAGGATAGAGAAGTAACAGAAATGGTAAAAAGTGATCACATCCATCACGGTGTCCACTGTGTGCCAGACACCTCACATTCTGTACATTCAGTTACAAGAAGAAGGACGGGGTCTAGAAAAGGAAAGTGACAACACTCAGAAAGTGGTGGATCTGCTTGTCATTGGAGCCAGAGCTGGCTGACTGGCCACACAGCCCCTGCACTCTCCCTTCCCTGCACTCCTGTCCTAAGGTGGCGGCCAGTGTGCCTGGATAAGCACTCTCGGAAACCTCCTGTACAAGATGCCAACAACCCCGAGGCCAGGTGCCACCAAGAGCACTGCTCATGCCAGAAAGTCAAGGACACAAACATGCCTGAGATCAAAAAGCAGGTAAACAGGAGAGTTAGGGTATGAGGTGTGAGTGCACTTGGACTACTCGAGTGACTAGGTGTCCACCTGGTTGACACAAGCTGGGTGCTGGGAACTGACAAGCACCGGGCACTGGGATGAGCAGGCCAGATGTGACCCCAGCTCCCGGGCACTCAGTCCGTAGAAGGTGACTCTTAAAATGTTTACCCATGACCAGGTTCCATGTGCTGTCTCCTTCACCAGTCACTTCCTTCACCCCCTGCGGACAGGTGGAACTGTGTGATTGGTCCAGGGGCGGTCACAGGTGTCATCCCCAGAATGAAGCATTTACTTAGGGCCTGACTCTCAGCTCCTTGGAGTCACCACAAGGAGGACAGCCTGACCCGTAGGACAGTGTGAGCAGAGGTCAGGCCTGTGTGTACAGAGCCACTGAAATGCTGAAGGGAGTTTTCAGTGCAGCCCAGCCGGACACAACCTGATTCCCACAGAGGACCTCTCTATACCAAATACCACTCACAACTGTAAGTTCTAATTTAAAGAAAAGGCCACAAAGACTTTCAGAGCTGGATGAATGGCTTGGCCTTGAAGGAAAGTAAGGCTGGCAATGGAAGACCGAGCTGGGATGTGACGGGCAGTGATGATGGGCACGAACACTGCCCCACATTGCCCAGCTCGAAATGCTCACGGATACCTGAGCTAAGGCTGCTCTCAGTGGAAGTCTACGGCTCAGCTACCAGGACGCTGGCCAGAGGAGGTCACCTCCTCTCCATGTTCCCATCACACACTGAGCGCTGCGTGTGCTGGGCGGGTGGAGATGAGGAGCTTGGGGCAGGATGTTTCCGAGAAGTACAGGGGCACAGAGCCCATGGCAAGGAGGACAGTGGGCTTGAGAACCCGCAAAGCGGGATGGTGGCTGGAAGGTGACATTGGAGGCTCTGGGCTCTGGACATCAGGAGTGAACAGAATCACAAGAGGTCTGTGTGGAGGAGCAGTGCCTGGCACTGCAGGGCCCCAGGGGTGCTCCCCAGGGCCGGCGGATTCCATCGGCATCGCCTGTGCCCCTGGAGCCCCATCAATGTCTGGAGATGCTCTGGTAGTCACAGCTGGGGCAGGGGCGGCTGCCGGCTCCCAGAGGGAGAGAACGGGGATGCCGCTCACTGCCTCACCATACAGAAAGCAGCTTTGCCCCTTAATCCATCAGCCCCAAACATCCTTAATGCTGAAGTGGAAAAATCATGCTCCCAGGCTTGCTGAGACTAGACCACAGAAGAAAAGGCAGCAGTGAGGCACCGAGCTTGACCATTGAAGAGTCCAGGTGAGGGCCGTCATGAATTAGGACAAAGCTGGAGAGAAATAGTTTGGGATGCACTTGAAAGGGACAGCAAACTGAATTTCTGAAGGACTGGAGGTGGAATAAGGGAAAGATCCAAGAAAACGCCAGCTTCTGATCACAGCCATAGCAGAGCAGCACTTCCATGGAAGAAACATTAACTGAGCACTTACTATGCCCCCAGTACCCTCATTAGCACTTAGCCTTGGAAGGCTAACAAATTAACCACCAGGAGTTTCAGGAATCGATGAGCCCTCTGAAGATAATAAGGGGCTGATGTGACACAGAGGAGCACTTTACACTGGGCAGCTGAACCACTGTCATCCGTAAGATCTGGGGGGAAGTCACACTGGGCAGAGGGGTTGCTCATGCCAAGACCTGGAGGAAGGATGGGTGTAGCCTGTGGACAGAGCTGCACTATAATTAGTGTGGCCAAAGAAAAGGAGTTGAACTGGACAGATACACGAAGGTCCCAAAAGCTGAGGGGTCCTTTAGGCCTGCATGTGTGGTACTAAACTGAATCCAAGACCTTTGCACTGACCTACATCCCCAGCGTTTATTTTGAAACAGAGTCTGGCTAAGTTGCCTAGGCTGGGCTCAACCTTGCAGCCCTCTTGCCTCAGCCTCCTCCCGTGCTGGGACTTATTTATAGGTAGGTGCCAGTTTGGATTTTATTTCCAGTGCAGCTGGCTATCAGTGGGACATGGCAGTCTGATTGCAGCTTCCTGTCACAGCTGCCGCAGGGGAAGGAGATCCCGGGGGAGGGGTCTGCAGGAGTACGGAATACCCATGGGAGGCTCACAGAGGTCAGGAGAGGGGCATCCTCTCTGCTCCAGAACCTGGGACTCTGAGCTGACCCTGAATAGGAGAGAGCAGACAAACTCCTGACAGTGGAGGCCTGAGCTGAGCCACACAGTTGCTGGGGCCCCAGGCTGTCTAGACAGCAGCCACCATGGCCACTGAACCTGCCACTCCACGAGCCCTCCAGGGAACAGCAGCTTGGAGGGCAGATGGCCTGGGGGAGGTGCCTGTCCTGCCCAGGGGACCCCATCTGTCCCATGAGTAGCCACTGCCATGACATGAGGGTGGGACAGTCCCAAGCTGTGCCATCAGGCTGACCAGCTTCAGTCCACAGGCTGCACGCCGCATGGCGGAGACAGGTCACTAACTTCTGTGCTCTGGCTTCCTCCTACAGAGATGGGAGAATGACGTCCTGGATGTAGAAGTGCCCAACCCAAGCAGAGTCAGGTGCCTCTGTCTCTGGGATACACTGGTGTGGAGATGCCAGCTGGTGACATGTACACAGTGCACATTTTCAGAGAAGAAACACGAGGTAGGCAGGGTATTCCGTACTCCTGCAGACCCCCCTCCCCCGGATTAGCCAGACTCTGTTTCAAAATATGTGACCCACACAGTCATGCTGTGTTCTGCCCTTAGAAAGATGCAGGCTTGGTTTATGCGCTGCTGTTGCATTTATTGATTGATTCACTGACTGACTGGTTGATTGTTTTACTAAGTTATCCAAGCTGCCCTTGAACTCAGAATCCTCCTGTCTTAGTCTCCCAAGTGCTGGGATACTGCTGACATCTCAAGATTCTTCAGCTTGAAAGAGGACCTGCTAATCCCATACCAAGCTTGCCTTGGAGCTGGTGATTCAAATTCTTGGGCCCCACCTGAAACCTACTACTTCTAAAACTTTGGGGGTAGTGTCAGCCATCTAGTTTTAATTTCAGATAAGACTTTCTCGTGCAAGGTCAAGCCATGGAGGCATGGGCCCAATGATGTGTCTTTCTGCCCACTGGGAGATCTGCAGTCCAGAGGCAAACTCTCTACGAGGCTGATGGAGCTCCACCTTCAGCTCCCTCCCACCTTGCCAGGGCCTCTTCTAAGCCCAGGTCCCGGATCTCCCGAAAACTCAGAAGGGTCCCGCCAAAGCCTGTAAGCCTAGGACCACGTAACCTCTGCATCTGCCTCTACACAGGCAGACAGTATTGCCTGAGCCTCACAGTGGCTAAATAACTATGAGCAAGGCTTCCCAGACTTGTTAGCACCCTGGCAGCTGGGCCCACCCTCAGTGTAGGGTGCTTGAGGATGTGTCTTTCCACCAAGCTCCCAGAAGCTGATGCTGAGGGTCTGGGGCCACACTTTGTGAGCCACAGCTCTTATAGAGAATAGACTCCACCGCTCTTCTACCTGCTGCCACTTTCCAGACTTCATGGAGCAAATGCTGCTTCCTCTGCCAGTAAACACCCTTCAGTTCCACCTCCTGAGGCCAACCTGTCCCCTGCTCTCAGGAAGCCCCCACCACACTTGAGCCCTTTTCTCATTCTCCAGCTGTTCTGTAATGGTCTCTGCTTGTTACCTGCCCCAGAGACTGTGGCAAGCATCCTTCATGGCCACCTACTGGACAGGCAAGCCCGGCTCCCTGGCTTCTGCCCATACTTATGAAGCCCAAGGCCACCAGGTCCCCTAGAAGCTTTTGGTGGGTGCCAGATCTTGTTGGGTCCACAGGCAGGACCTTCTTAGAGACTTACTAGGGATTCCCTGGAGCTCCCTGCGTGTTTTCACAAGCCGACCAGATGCAAACACAGGAGCCGGGGGAGCCAGGGCCTGGGGATCTGTCACTGGGACTGAATTACTACCTGGGAAATGGAGGCTGCTCTCAACACAGCTCTCCAGAGCTGCATCCTAATTAGGTCACAGCCTGCCAGGGGACCAAGGAGGGACAGTGCTCCCCTTTCTGCACAGCTTCCCTCTCTCCAGGAAATGCCCAGAATGTGAAGCTGACACCCCACCCCCACCCCCAACTTGCCTCTGTCCTTTCGGCACTGCTGTCACTGATAGCCTCCTTTCTGCCCCTGTCCCTTCCTACTACCCCAGGATTTTCTTAGGCAACTGTCTCCCTGTCTTCTTCCCTAAATGCCAGCAGTCAGCTGAGGCCCCAGAACTGAGAGAGACCTCAGGGGCCTGCTCCAAGATGGGGCTGCCATGGACATGGGCACATTTTATCTGAAGTCCTGCCATGGTTGGGAGACTGGGGAAGGGGACAACTCACCTTTCTGACTCTCAGAAACATGTTCCTGAGCTGCAGACGACCTTGGAAACGAGGGCAGCTCAGATCTGAGGACGCTCAGTCCTGCTCCGGTGGATTACTCTGAGGCAGGTTGTTGGGGTCTGTACCTGGCCCAACTCAGCCAATGCCTCAGGCAGCCCACCAGGGCAGAGCTGGATCTCACCACCTGAGTCTCATTTGCCCCAGGTTCCTGAGAAACACTGTCCCCACCTGGGCCCCTGAGGTCCAGTAGCAGCTGCTGGGATCTGAGGGTCTTTGTCTTACAGTGTGAAGGTCAACTCTACCCCAAGGCACACAGGAAAAAATAAGATTCCCTGTTGCAAGACACGAACATTTGTGTGTCTATTTCTTGGCCCTTTGCACCAGGGGACCTGCGGGCCTCAGCTGGGAGTGGTGCCCTTCTTCCTTCGGGTTTATTTACTCACACTCTGCACAGGGGTGGGGTGGGGTGGGGGTGGAGGTGGGGAAGCAAGTCCTGCTCACGCTCACCTGAGGGCACGCTTGGTGCATATGCAGCACAAAGCTGAATTTTTGTAAGTCTCCTGTTTGCAGTTGTGGTTCCTGTTTATTCAGGCCTGGTAGGCCCATTATTAGGAATAATGGAAAGTATAGCAAACCACAAAAATAAAAATTAGAAGCACCTGCAGTCTAGCCATAGACACCAGCACACATTCACATTTGGACATTTTTTTACCTAGTTTCTTTTTCCTATGCAAATATTTTTAACATAATTGGAAGCCTGCCTAATAAATATAGATGGCTTCACAAAAGAGCTCCACTAAAGCATAACTGACATACAACTGTCTGCACCTATTAAATGTGTATAACATAGCTTGACACTTGTATGTGTCTACAAAAACACACAATGAATATTTCCATCATCCTCAAGTTGATTTTTAATACAGTTTTAAGGCTAATTTTAACTTTGCACAAAAGTCACAAATTTCTTATATATTTTTCACTCAGTTTCCCCACAATATTAGTATCTTGCATTACAACAGTACATATATTAAAACCAAGAAATTAATATCCGTACATTACTATCAACTAAATGACATTCTGCGTTTGAATTTTGCTAGCTCTTCCACTGATACTATTTTTCTGTTCCAGGGTCCAACCCAGGATCTCACATTAGCCAAATGAAGTTTACCATCTTACCTTTTATTACTTAGCATCAGCTGATGAAATTGTCTTCAGAAACCTAGTTTTAAATGACTACCTCCTATTCCTTGATACCAATTTGCTACATTGCTTAACTTCAGTTATTTGCAAGTTTTGTTCTAAGAAGTGTTGCAATCAAAACTTTTGGATCTAAGTCTTTGTTCATATCTTATATTGTTTCCTTGAGATATATTTTAGAAATATATTTAGGTTAAAAGTCCTTTAACACACTCTAGCTTTTAATTTCAGTAATGTAGTAAGACTATACAGCCACTACAACAATACTTGTTTCCTTGAAGAGTCATCAGTGGAAGCTGGAATTAACGAGTGAGATGTCTTGATGAGAAATGGGGCATTTACATGGTCTCCCCACATATAACTCATTAACTGCACAGGAAAGAGTGGAACTTTGCAGCAGACAAATGTGGCAGCCCCCCATGATATCAAGTGATCAAAGATACTGGCAGCAGGGCAGACAAACCCACACCATGAGCCTCCTGCCCCGGAGTGCAAAGAGACGCTGGATCAGCGTTAGATTTTCCTTGTCAAAGATGCAGGCTCTGAAAATAGTAATGGGAGAATGTCACAAAAACCTATGTTGAGGGACATCCTGCACAGTAATTGGCTCGTAACCTTCAAAAATATCAAAGTTTTGAAAGGCAGAGCAAAACTGAGGAATCATCTTCTAGATGAAGATGAAGAGAGATTAAAGAGACAGAACTCCAAAAAGATGCAACGTCTTGGATTGGATCCTGAACCAAAAACAGAAATATTTTAAGGTTTTTTTAATAGATGACATTGTTGGGAAAATTAATCTGTGGATTAACTAATAATACCATATCCATGTTAGTATTTCCTAACTGATAAATGCATGGTGATTGTGCAAGAGGATGACCATTTTTTAGGAAATGCATGCTAATCTAAGCAATTAAGAAAAAACAGTATGCATCTTTTAAATGGCTCAGAAAATTAAAATGCACAATCATAAATTATATATATATATAAAGCACATTTCACATAAATATCTATATCAGATAAGGTGTTACAAAAGTCTTAAAATTTAAGGAAGCTGGATTAAGTGTACAAAGGAATTTTTCTACTATTTGTACTATAGATCTGAAATTATTATAAACCTAAAAAAAAACCCTCACAAAATTCTTAAGTTTTTGAAGGGGTGTTTGTTTTGTTTTTACTGACCTTTTCCAGATCAGGAAAATGAGCTTCCAAGGGGTGAGTTCTCTCACCTGTGGTCACTCAGCTAAGTATTGAGCCAGAGTTCCTGCCTACATCTGTGAACTGAGGCTGACAGGAGAAGAGGGAGAAAGTTCAACCGTAGAGAAAGGGGATAATTTACTGAGGTAAGAGACACCCACTGCTGGAAGGGCCAAGAATTGCTATGATCTTTTGTGGACACGTTCTGACAGAATCCATTAGGTAACAACAATAGTAAAGCCCATGCCCTTTGACCCAGTGACTCCAGCAGTGAGGGCTTGTTTCAGAAATAACATCAGTTCACAAAACTCAAAGAGCTGACATAGAAGTAGAGACCGGAACAGAGGTCACCAGAAGCCAAGAAGGAGGTGGGTGAGGGGGATAGAGAGAGAGGCTGGATAGTGGGCACTAAAATGAAGTTAGAAAAGGAATCAGTCCTGGTGGGCCACAAGACAGTAGGGAGACTTTAAGTGACAATAATTTACAGTCTGTGTGTCAGATTTTCATCGCTGTGAAAAAAATACTCCACATAACCCATTTAAAGGAGGAAATGTTTATCTTGCTTCATGGTTTTGGAGGTTTCGGTCCATGGTTGGCTGTAATGATTTAGGTCTGTGATGAATCAGAAATGTCATGGCAGATGGCAGGTGGAGGAAAGCTGCTGACTTCATGGCAGCTGGGAAGCAAAGAGAAAGATGGAAAGAGCCAGAGAGGAAGAAGCCAGGACCAGGTATAATCCCCTAGTCATGGCCCTTGTGAGATCCCACTGTCATCAACTAAGCCCCACCTCCTGAGTTTCCATTTCTTCCTAAGAATGCCATCAAATTACGATCTTATCAATGGATTAATCTATTGATGAAATTAGAGCCCTCATGACCCAACTACTTTCTAAAAGCTCCCCCACTGAACACATGAGACTTTTAGGGGCTATTTTATATAAAAATCATAGCAGAAAATTTCAAATTATCTAAGAGAGAGAATTTTGAAATCTTTGGACACTGAAAAATAAATATTTGAGGCATTTGGAACATGTGTTACCTGAATTTCATCATTACACACTGTATGCATGCTTTAATAACACACTGTAACCTACAGATGTATATGAGTATGTGTCAATTATGTCATCTTTGTAAAACAAACCAATCTATAAAGATTCAACTCCTTGAATGTGCACTCTGTTGTTTTATGCAGTCTGAAGCCAAATAGTAATCTAAATGTCCCCAGGGCGTCTTACTTTGCCTCCTGACTTTACACGAGGCACATTCTGAGAGCAGGATTTGGGTGCAAGTTGTTTATATGGGAGGTGATCCTGGAAGACACCATGAGGCTGGGTGGGAGAGGAGCCAGGGAGGGGCAGAGCCAGTAGGACTGGGGTACGAGCAAGTTACTTTCAATCCCTGAGGCTGAATTGTCCCTTTAGTGTCTGAAGCCCCTGGAGTAGTTACCTCTGGCTTTTGTCCCTCTCAGTAGAGGATCTCTAGCTCTCACTCTCTAGCTCTATCAACCCTCTAACTCTCTAGCTGACCCTAAGCCTGGGTCTGTGACCATGGCCTATCATGAGAGAGTAGCATCAGGCAGAGGGTGCACAGGCTTGTGTACTGGTGACCTCTGGGTGATTCAAGGCCACATGCATGTGCCTGTGGAAGGCAGGATTAATAAACTGTGCTAAATCCACCCTCAAAGTATTATGCAGCTCTGACCAAGAATCAATTAGCTCTCTATCTGTTGACCTTTGTCTGTAGAAGTAGCTATTGTGTATTAAGTGAAAAAAATTTGCAGGAGACTGGCTGGGCATGGTGGTACATGCCTGTAATCCTAATACTTGAGAGGCTGAGGCAGGATTTTTGTGAATTTGAAGTCAGCACATAGCAAGACCCTGTCTCAAGAACAAAAATAAAAATAAAAATAAAAATAAAATAACCAAGAAAGTCTTAGGAGACTATATTTTGCATGACTTCATTAAAAACAAAGAAAAAATACAGAAAAAACAATACAGAATACACGGTAGCAGGTATGTTCACTTGGGGCTGACTTCCCGGCTAGGCTCAATCGGCACAGTACCAAGACCCACAAGATGTTTTTGTTTCCTTTAGAATCACAAGGCAAAAAATAAGCTTTCAGGTCAAAATAAGTTTTACTATTTAATATTAAATACTATTCCAGTTTTATATTAATATATCAATACAGTCACATGACCTTTTAAATTCTGTTTTATAGGTTCCATCTATGGAGATCCAACATTAGACTTGTTTTTAAAAAATGCTAAGAGGCATTTTATGGTACTTTAGGATTCAAGTAACAGAAAAAGTGATGATGAGATGTTTTCATAAAGTCTTAAAACTTCCAACTTATAGCACAGTTTAATCAGGAGAAATCCCATCTAACGCTCACACAGGGACTTTATTCAGCTTTTGATAATTGTCTTAATGATGCACTTCAGAACAAAAAGTACAGTTCAGGATCCTGTATTATGACAACCTTCATATCTTGCTAGTCTCCAGTCTGGGCTAAATTAGAAAAAACGGGAAGGAAAATGGAAGGAGGGAAGGAGGAAGGAAGATTTTAGATTTTTAAAAAAGCATTTATTTGTTTTGTGAATGTCCATGTTTCTGGGTAGGAAAATGTGGAAAACAAAGAAAACACTAACTATAAAATTACTGTGCCCAGACACCAGCATTGTTCACTCTTTGATGGATTTTCCATTTCTTGTTCTTTGCTCGTATTTGAGATTACCGTGAATAGACAGCATTTTGTGGCTGCATATCTGTAGTGTACTGCTAAGGATATACAGTTTTGTCCTAGTCTGATCTCAAGTCCACTGAACTGGAATCCCTGGGATTGGTAGCCTGGTATGTATATTTTTAAGCTAGTTCTTAGGGATGCTGATGTGGGATTTCAAGATTAGTATATGTGCTTCCAAAGCAAGCACTGGATTCAAGATTAGGAACTGTTTATTCAGTTGTGCATTTGTCATTTAATATTATGTCATAAACTTGTCCATTTACCCTTAGGAGCACTTTTCAATCACTACATGAGCATGCATTATTTATAGTATCCAAATGGTTTTTTAAAAAATATTTTAAGCCAGTCTTATAATTCTGGTTAATAACTTTTGGGATATCCACCTTGCGTTAGGCACACAGTAGGAGCTGGAGGATAGTCACAGACCTCAAAGAGACAAAGTAAAGTCACACACCAGGAAACAGAGTGAAGGAACCTGCCTGGAAAATCCCCCATATTTTGGGGGAATGACGGGTTGGCGATACTGTAAAGTACCTGGCACCTGCAACTTAATTTGGCTCACAGTTTCAGTGGGTTTTGTTCAGTGGGTTGGCCAAGCTCTAAGGCAGAAACAGTGAGGTGGAAGAGCCTGGTGGCAGAAAGTTTCTCACAGCTAGAAGTGGGGTATGGAAACTAGAATACACCCTTCCAAGTCATCTCCCAAGTAACCAGCCCTTTCTGAGCAGCACTCTGCTCTAAAAGTGAGACTTTTCAAGGACATTTTGGATCTAAACCATAACATTATATCCCTGGCCTCCAAAAGGATCATGCCCATTTCATTATACAAAATGCATTTATTCCATCTCTAAGAATTACCAAAATCTTAACAAGCATTACTGGAAAATCAAAATCCAAAGTCTTCTCTGAGTCTAAAGGAAAACTCAACTGTGATCCTCTGTAAAAATCAAGAGGGAAATTTAAACACTTCCAGCTTGATGGCTGGGGGGGGGGTAAACATTCCCCTTCCCAAAGGGGAATAGGAAAGAATCAGACCAAAGCAAGCCCCAAACCCAGCAGGAAACATTAAATCTTGTAGCTCCATCTCTAGCATCTGGATCATATGGTAAAATGTGAATTCCAAAGGGCATGGGCAACCCTAAATCTATGAACCTGGCAATTACTGCCCACAATGACACCCTCTTGGGCTGGTTCCACTCATAACCTGGAGCTTTCCTCAACAAAAGTTCCACATTCCTAGCATCTCTAACTTCCCGCAGTTTCCACTACAACCCTGGCTTCATTGCCACAACTTTATTTATGTACTGCCCTCTGTGGGACTTCTTGCCTGGCCTCTGAGGCCTTTCTCAGATATATGTACAATAACAAATGTGCAGACACAACATTAATCAACTCTTACATTCTGCATGCTACTAAAAGCAGCATCAGATGGATGACAGTGAGTTTTCCTGTCAGTCGAAGCAGTAGAGAGGCCCTCTTGAATCATAGCTGCAGGAGCCTCTGAATGTCTGGATTGCTGAGCATAGTGAAATAAATCCTGGGGAACCAATTCCTTAGGAACCTCTTCTCAAGTATGCATTCCAAGGACTCTTCTCCAATGACAAGTTGACAGTTTTACACCATGGAGCCTACTATGGATTCCTAAAATGGCCCCAGTGTATCTTTCTTATTGTCCCTGTACAAAGGAATTTGTTTCTTTTTAATGCTGCTAATCTTTTTAGCAGCCATACTGCCTTCGGTTTCAAATTTACACAAAATTTCTGGGCCAAAATTTAAGCTATTCAAATGTTTTCTGTTTTCATTTTGCCTCCTAGTTCTCACTATCAATTTGGCTAAAAGCAGCCAGAATTAGCCAGGCCACTGTCTGAATGTTGTGAAATTTCTTCCACAAAATTAATTACCCCATCACCTTTAATCTCCATCTCCTGAAAGTCTCAGGATATGGGCAAAATGTAGACAAGTTTCCTGCCAGAGGATAACACACTTAGCCTCTAGTCCAGATGCGAGAGTCCTTGTTCCCAGCTGAAACCTCCTGAGCCTGGCCTTTCCCATCTGCATTCCTGACAGCATTTTGATCATATGAGTCCTGACCAGAATAACCCATCAGGCACTACTTATAGTATTCTATGGATTCTCTATCCAGTATCTCTAAATCTTTCCAAATTTTTTTCTGTAAGCCAGTTCCAAAGGCTTCTAAACCACACGATCAAGTACACCCCACTTTTCTGGTACCAGTTTTTCCTGTATTAACACATTTTCCTATCACTGGGACAAAATACTCAACACCTGCAACTTAAAGGAGGCCAGATCTAATCTGGCTCACAGTTTCAGTGGGTTTATTGTGAGCTGACTTGAAGGCATGGTAGAAGGGACTGGCAGAGGAAAGCTGCTCACATCACAGCAGGCAGAAATGGAGAGAGAAAGGAGGAGCTGGAGACAACAATAAGTCATGCTCCCTGTGAGCTGCCCCTTCCAATCAGGTCTCACCTCCAATGTGAAACTTTTGGGGAGCATCTTAGTTCTAAACCATAAAAAATACGCCAAGAAATAGTATAAGGAAAGCTGTCCTGAGATGCTCCCACATTTGGGGTGATGAGTCAGTGCTACTGCATTTGGTGGTGATATCTATGGAAGTCAAAAGCATACTTATCCTTTGACTTAGAAATTCCACCACCAGAAATGGGTTTCCTATGGATGTACTGCACATAGAGCAAAGACAGATGACCCGAAAAGCTCAGAGAGGTATCATATATAGTAACTACTGGGCAGACACAACATAAATCTACCCATATGGTAAGGAAGTAGTGTAAGGGCCTACTGGGCAGCCATGGCGTTTCAGTTCTAAATCAAGTGATATTGAACGACATCTAGCTAGAGAAAAATTGTGCCCGTGTTTTTAAAAATTAGAGTCATAGCTTTGTGGATATATAAAATATTTCTGCAAGGATAACTAGAGACTGTAAAAATAGTCATGGTTTATAAGGAAGTGGTCTCAGAAGTCTGTGATCAGAGAGAGATTTGATTTTTATTCTATATCTTCTGCTGTTTGAGAATTTGACCATGTAATTGTATTATCTATTTAAGAAAAGCCAGCTATGAATAAACACACATTAATGAAACCTTAGCTGTAGAGGAAGGTGGTGGATTGTGTTTGAGCCCCATGTGGTATTTCTAGGTGATCCTGATGAATCCTGACACCTCCACCTAATTAAAGTGGGTAGCGTGGAGGTGTTTTCCAGTCCTCAGGATGCACCTGTCACCAGTCCTCACTGTAGAGGAGGTTTGTGTGCTGAGCATGTGGAATGAGGAGCCTCTGCCCTGCACTGGGATATTTGTGTTCAATACACAAATTTCTAAATCTGCTCTCAACTAAAGGATTCTTTCTGTAACAGATTTAGGGCAAACAGAGTAGTTAGCTCCATGCTTCATGCCCTGCACTGTCAAGGCATCCTAGGTTAACGAAGTGGCCCCTGAGCCTTAAAGCCTACCCTATGGTCCCTCTCTCTAACGTGATGATGACCGTATAAGCCCAGGGTGCAGAGGCTTGGGCTTATACTGGAGAATGCAAGACCTGCTTCTCCCACTTCCTGTGTGGTCTTGAGGAACCAATCCAACTTCTCTGAGCATTTACTTTCTTGTCTATAAGATGGATTTAAGAATAAGATCTAACTATTGTAAGGGGCTATAATTATTAAGCAAGGTCATTCATAGAAAGAGCTTATCAAATATCAGCTACTTATTTCATTGACAAACATTTGTCAAGCATGTTAGTATGTGCCAAATCCTGTGTGCTGAGAATTAAAAAATTTGAAGAATAGAAAATGGTTTTTGCTTTTATGTAATTCACAGTCTAGCAAGAAAGAGGTAATATATAAACATTTAATAGTTGTTTTAATGCCCCCAGATTAATTTCCTTATTTAAATTTTATTATAACCTTATGAGATAGTCATTATTATTCATATTTTATAGAGGAAGAAATTAAGGTCCAGAGAGGAGCAGAGACATAGACTTGGATGCAAAAGAGGCTTACAGACTAATAGAGAAGAGAATTTGCTGGGGTTCTCTGGTGGCAGCAAACATACTGTCTTCCAAGCTGCTGGTTTAAAATTCAGGGAATTTTACATAAGAATTCATCCAATGGGATCAAGATGACTACACAATGTGGTCCACCCCTAGGAAACATCGGAGCTAGTGTATTTCCTATATCCAAACCAGTCCCATCTTTCCATCTCTCATCATGGCTTCTTTTGATGCATCTGCTTCATTCTTCCCCTTATCAATTTGTCTCAAGCAGAACACAGCCCCCTGTTTGCTTTAGAATACCAGCTCCATTAGACCCAGGACGTCTCTGTGGAAAGAGAATCTGATTGGCTTTGTGTGAGCCTTGTGTCTATGTGTTGTTTCTGAGAAAAACTAGGGCATTTAGCACCATGTCCTTAAAATGCTATGACTTTCCAAGTCAGGGGGACCTTATCAGCTGTGCAGCCTGGACAGTTTGGACAAGTATTATTTAAAGGACACTGGGAACTTGGCAAACTAGTCCTATCGGTGGATTCTGCCTTCCTTTCAGTATGCTAAGCTGGTCATATGGTGGAACAAAGCACAGTAATGACGTCATTGCATATGTAGCTTAATCCATATAAACTCTGTCCCTGCTGTAACCTGACATGGAACCAAGTAACACGGAGAGCTGTAGCCCAGCCAGCTCACACTGCATGCTCTTAGGACTTTCTGGTGAACATTAGATATGATAGAAATATGTAGTAAATGTAAAACATCTTTTAAAATATGTATTTTGTAAATGACACATTGCCATTAATCTCCTTCAAAATAATCTGCCCATACTTCAAACACATTTACCCATTTGTTCTGAAAATATCCTTTCCTGAGTGTCTTTACTAGATGTGATTAAAAAAAAAATATATATATATATATATATATATATATATATATATATATATGGTGAACGTTGCTGCCAAATGCCCCTCAACAGAAAGGCAGGCTCATAAGAACTTGATGATGTGCCATCATCCTCTCTGCTTACCATATATGGTACTGTGTGGCCTCTGGCCCTCTCTGAAGTAAAATGACAATGAAAGGTAAATGTTTTGAATCAGTTCAGGACATGGAGGCAGCTGTGAAAGTGCAAGTGAAGAGGCTCACAAGAGAGGACTTGCAGAGCTATGTCAGAAAGCAGCAAAAGCAAAGGGATAAGTGTGTTTGAAGTGAAGGGGAATATTTTAGGTGGATTAATAGCAATGAGTCTTTTACTGTGATACAAAATTCATCATATTTTTCAATTACACCTCATACTTAACGTAGTTCATCACCACTGGACCTCTTGAGGGGTGCTGTTATTGAGTTCACCCCCCCACCTCAAGGGGTTTTCCTGAGCTGTGCTTCTGCTGAAGAGTGTACACCCCTTTTGGACCTTCTGAATAGGAATGCTGCATCCCTACACACTTCTGGACCCTTCCTTAGTAAGTATCAATTAATCCTCTATTCTCCATTAATACCCACTAATAAGTCTTAATAACCTTTACATCTCACAAGCAGACTCTAGGTATTTTCTTCAGTTTCTACACAACCTACCACAATACCACAGCACATCGTGGCTGTGGATGGATATTCTACTTATGAACCCATCAGCCTTGACAAGTGAGATGGAATCATGTAACTTGTTTGTGTTAGTAGGTGGAACAGGCAATTGTCAAAGAAGATGGACAAGGTAGGCATGTCTGTTGTGGGGACTTATGTAAAAAATGAGAAATTTCTACTGCATGGTGCACACTTGTAATTCCAGCCCCTAGAAAGCTGAGGCAGGAGGGTCACATGTTCAAGGATGGCCTGGGTAAGGGAATGTAGCTCAGCACTGCTTGGATTCATTCTCCAGGGAGAGAGAGAGAGAGAGAGAGAGAGAGAGAGAGAGATTAATTGAGATTTCAACAGAGTGCCAAAAGGGTTTCCAGGAATGATTTTCCTGAAGGTGAAATCAAAGCTTTTCTCAAACACTTGACCTTTCTCCATTAGATTTTTGTGATGCAGAATGTCTTATTTAGATCAAGAAATGTTGCTTTGAAAAGAGAAACATTAAACAGCAACCATAATGGTTTATATCTGGATGTTCCCCTAAGCCTCATATTCTTAAATGTGGAGCTCTTGAAAGGTGATAGGGTTATGGGGGCTTAGAGCTAACTTGCTGATAGTAGGTGGGGTCTGGCTGAAGAGGGGGTCATTGGGTTCCAGCCCGGAATTATCTATCTCCTTCCCACGGCTTGGCCCTTTCCTTTCCCTACTTCCCAGCAACCATGAAGTAAGCAGCTCTTCTCGGCTCTCCTCTGCCATGCACCTCTGCTACACTGTTTTTCCTTGGAAGACATCATGGACTGAAACATGAGCTAAAATAAACCTCTTCTTCCTTTAAATTGTGAGTGTTAGGTGTTTTGTCTCAGTGATAAGGAAAGTAGCCACTTTGCAATGCATTTCCATGTGAAATTGCAACCAAACACTGCCTGCGGGGAGGAGCCGAGGTGCTATCAGATGTAGTTAAATAGTGTTTCTTAGAAAGATATGCCCAAATCCTAACCTCCAGTGCCTGTAGAATGTGACCTTATTTAGAAATAAAGTCTTTGCTGATGTGATTAAGGATCCTGAGAGGAAAACATCGTGGACTGTCCAAGTGGGCCCTAAATCTAATGATTCACATCATTCGAGAAAGGAGAGGGAGAGGTGAGACACACAAACACCTGGAAGGAGGCCACAGGAAGACTCAACCATAGACAGAGGCAGAGACGGACAGATGCCTCTACAAACTGAGGAACATGGGGGATTGCAATCCCCAAATGCTGGGAGAGAGGCCTACAGTGAATTCCCTTTCTGGGGCTCCAGGTGGGGCCATTCATGCTGGTACCTTGCTTTGCACCTCTGGCCTCCAGAACGGTAAGGAAGTTAATTTCTTGGATTTCAACTTACCAGGTTTGTGGTAGCTTGTTATACCAGCCTTCAGAAACTAATATACATATCAACTATACATGGATTCCTCAAAGTATATATTTGGCACAGGCCCCTTCGGGGAACTGGCAGCTCAGAATGAGACAATTCATGGAGGACGTGTCCCAGGCCTTGAATGACTTGTCCTTTCCCTACTGGAGTTGGTCAGAAACAGGTGCTTGACCCAAGCAAGCCAATTGAGGTTTTGGTTGTGGACTTACCTAACCAAAAGCAAGAGTTTATTGTTTGTTTTTTTGTATAAGGTAACAAGCCATCATGTGAACTTTAGGGGAAACAAAGTAGTCAGCATGAGTAACACCAGTTGCTGTAATTTTAAAATCCCATAAGACCAATGACTCGCATCACACTTCCATGTATGCCTTTCTCATGGCAATGCAGCAGCACAGCTCCTTCTAGCTGCGGCTCCATCTTCCTCAACTGACAGCCAGCTCCAGCTGGTGGATGGAAAGGTGAGTGAAGTATCACGTGTGGGATGTGTTTAAGAGGCAAGCCTGTTGCTTTGTCTCCCATTGCGCTTACTGGGGCACCATCACATGGCTAGCCTGGACTACAAAGCAGATGAGAAAATGTCTGTCAGGGGACCTGGATGTTATGGCTTCTGTCTAGATATTTCCTCAAAGCCTCATGCACTTTTCAGAACTGGTTGTATCTAGGGTGTGTAATACCGGGATTAAGGATTGTAGCACTAAATTAGTCCACTGATTGGAATTAGTGTAAGTCTGGGTATGGATATTGGAAGCCCCCTCCTGGGTATGAATGTCAGCAGTCAATAATAGGCTTATAGCTTGGTCAGAATATAAAGAAGGACAGAGAAGGCAGACTCACTGGTGCTGTTTACTGCTTCTCTGTCTCCTGCCTGCTTTTCCATGGGCTATTTCTCCTCTTTGATGCCCGTTGTCTTGGAGTCAACTGACTATGGACTGAAACCTTTACAAACTGAGCTGAAATAACCTTTTTCTCCTTTGACTTTAGGTGTTGAGTATTTTGTCTCAGCAATGATAAAAGTAACTAAGACACTGGAGTAACAGGAAATGAATTGGGTGATCTGCTGGTCAGTCTTTGTCACCTAGGTAGAAAAGAGGTTGCAATAGAATAACTTAGGGAAAAGTTTAAAAGGTGAAGACAGATTTCATTACTGTGGGACATTTTTGAGCCTTTTATAAATTACTGGCATTATTAATTGCTATGATGGCAGAGAATAAGTAGGTTTTTGTTCTAACATGAAGACTGAACTCTGTTTTATTCTGAGAGTTTCTTGTGTTGAAAACAATAGTACAGAGGAATAGGTCTAAAACCAGGTGGAGGAATGTGGGTGGAAGATAAAGACCAGGCTTTGCAATGTAGACTTCACGGGATGAGTGAGTAGAACGCAAGATGTCAATGGAGAAGAGCTGGCCTCACCGCACAGCTGCTGTGCCCTATTCTGACCTTGTGAGTCACTATTCTGGCTCCCAAAGAGCTTATAAAAAGAGTGATGCTGTTTACGGGCCATATGAGGTCAGATTATCGCACTAAGTCAGAGGCACAAAAGCAATTTCAAAACAGATTCCCACTTCATCTGCTGTGTTAGAAGATGAGGTTTTCCTGGCTTCGCTGTCAGCCTCAGTGGAGGAGGAGCACCGGCTCTGTTGAGTGAGCTCCTCAGGGCTCTGTGGAACCCAGAGTGTCAGCAGGACACCAGCACTCACTGCAATGCAGAGAACCTCTCCCCTGAACACCTGGGCCCTTCACAGCCTGGCAGGTATAACACAGAGCAGGTGAGGCAATCTCAGAGCTGCCTGAGGTGTGACAAGCAGGTGGCCCGGACTCTGGGGACACCCAGAGCTCTGTTCAGGGCCTGACTGTGGCTTGTTTCCTCAGTGTTTACAGAGAACACACCCCACTCCAAACACAAATATGAATATAAATAACAATAGTGCAATCCATCGAACATTTACTATATGCAAGTCTCTGCTATTCATTTTATATACATCATCTTTAGTCCAATGGATCCTCAACCAGAGATGAATTCAGCCCCTACTGGGGCCCAGTTGGTAATGTTTAGAGATATGTTTGGTTGTCACAACTGGGAGAGGGTTAGTGCGTGGCCTCTAGTGGGTAGAGTCCAGTGATAGTGCTACACACCCTATGATGTACCACACTGGGCTCCACAACAATGCTGATATGACCCACAATTTCATGGTGCTGAAGTTGAGAAGCCCTGACTTACAGGAATCCTTAATGGGTATAATTTGCTTCACCTTTATCCATTTTGGGCAATTGAAGGGATACATCTAACTGGGAGATGCCAATGCCTGAACCCACAACCCATGACCACTGCTCTACAATCTTCTGGGAGGCATGTGTATATGGATGCAAGCACACATACACACAACCTTCTGACAACTCTTGGAAAACTTCTGTTTCTTGCCTCATTGTATTTGGGAGTCCCTACATTTATGCTAATTACAATAGAGTATGCAACTCATAGTGCTTCTAAGTCAATAAAAAAGCCACTGATGTTAACAACAGCCACCACAAGGTGTAAGAGTGACAAGAACAATTATGTCATAGTCTTTGCCTCTAGGAACTCAAATTCTATTGATGTCCAGGACTTTATACTAAACTGTAATAATAAACACCAGTAACATCTGTGACAGTCACTGACTTCTTCCTCTGTGCCAGACTCTGATTACTTCCTAGTATTTTTTTCCCTTACTTATTCCCATGGTCTGGATTGGTATCCCCCAAAAACCTGTGTAAAAGGCTTGGTCTCCAACCTGTGGCACTCTTGGGAGGTGGTGGGATCTTTAAGAAGTGAAGCCTAGGCAGAAGTCTTCTGGCCATGGGGGTTGCCCTAGAAGGGGATATTGAGATACCCCATCTCTTCTTCTTTCTTCTTTTTTTCAGCCTGCCATGATGTAAGTGGCTTTGTTCTACCACATGCTCCCCACCATGATGTGCTACCTTGCCACAGGCCAATACAACAGGGCCAGATGGCCATGGGCTTCCAGACCACGAGGCAAAATAAACCTTATAAACTGTCTATCTTAGGTATTCGTTACAGTATTAGAAAGCCAATCAACACCCTTACAAACTACCCTAAAACCAGTATTTTACTAGGGAGGAAAAGTTTTGGAGAGTAGAAGTCACTGGTCACACAGCTGAAGAGGAGCTGAGTTGGCATTTGAACCCAAATCTAGCCTGGCACCAAAATCTCCTCTTACTCACTGGGCAGTCTTGCCCCTAGACACAGTAGGAAGCTACTCTAGAGTTAAGCTGAAAGTGACGGAACCAAATGTTCGTAACTCTGCCAGGAGAAAACAAATGCAGAGCGCACTGCTACTTTTAAAGTCTGTGGAAGTATTGAAAGTCTCCCTCCACTTCACTATACCTCTACTTCCACCTATTCTAATTAAAACCATTTTTCCCCAGGCAAAGTATTCAAGATAATTTTTTTAAAAAATCACATTCAATTTAATATGTATTTGCTTCTTTGCCACTGCAGAGGCCCTGTAATGGCCCTGATATTTGCAAATGCACATCATTTTGACTTTGCTGTGGGCAAAACAGGCCCTAAGGGGCCATCAGGATATATGAACCACTGCTAAAAGAGGTCATTTCTGTAGAAAGCTCATACCAGGTGGCAAACAGCAAGTGCTCTGTGGCCTTGGGAATGCAATACTTCGGAAGGCTGCAAGATACTGGGGCGCATACGGAGCAGACACATGAGACCCATGATGTCCACCAAGACTCCTATGCCTGGCACAAAGTTCTGGGGCACTGATCCTTCTGAGATATTATATGCCTGAGGGTGTTGGCTTTATGGCCAGATGTCCCTGCTGTGTGGCCTTGGATAATTCATTTCTCCTTGGCCAGCCCAAAAATTCTCTTCTGAAAACTGGTGACAACATGTTAAGCTGAAAGTAACAAAATGTCTGGCCAGAAATGGCTTGAGCAACAAGGACACTTATCTTCTTTCTGAGGGAGCAACCTGCAGGTGGGTAGTTCCAGGTATGGTTTGAGCCAACCCTTGACACAGTCAACACAGTGTCCGGGAAGCTTTGCTGTAATTTTTATTTGGCTTCATTTCACTTTCTTTTTAAGGTTGCAGAAACCACCTTACAATGCCCCAAAATAGAAACAGAGGGAGGGTTTCCCAAGTACATGTGTCTCTTTTAACTAGGTAGGAAAGTCTTTCCCCAAGCCCCATCAAATTTCTGCTTATACCTTGTGGCCTAGAACTGGGTCTCCTGCCCCTTCCAGGCCCATCACTGATTTCCACAGGGTCTGGATTCTGCTTCCCTGCCAGCTCCTCCTTTGCATACCTGTTACTCTCCCCATGGTGGCCCCTATCTGTTCCTCCTGCCTCAGGATTTTTGTATGTACTGCTTCCTTTGTCTGGAGTGGT
Source organism: Dolichotis patagonum (assembly GCA_004027295.1). Classification (NCBI taxonomy): domain Eukaryota; kingdom Metazoa; phylum Chordata; class Mammalia; order Rodentia; family Caviidae; genus Dolichotis; species Dolichotis patagonum. The sequence goes on along the minus strand of PVJX010001949.1, from coordinate 25,663 downwards.
CTCCCTGTTAATACCAATGCATACTTAATTTTTCAGTTAAGGTATTCTCTGTGCCTTGCTCTCCCTCTCATGGGATGTGTTGGTGTTTATTATTTACCTTTCACAGTTCTGTGCAGACTGCTCAGCTGGGAAGGTGTTTGGTCTCATGCAGTTGCCATCAGACCATGGCTGTGTCTGTTGTGACCAAGATGGCTTTACTTATATGTCTAGTACTTGGAGAGGACAGCCATAAGACAAGAACCTTTCTCCCTCTTGTGGTCTTTCCATGTGGTTTACTTTACACAGTGCCTTAATCCTAATAATCCAAAAGCAGAAGATGGAAGCTCTTCTTAAGGCACGTTTCTAGAACCAGCATGGTGTTACTCTGCCACATTTCACTTGGTAGGAGTCACAAGACCTACCCAAATTCAAGGGAGGGGTATCATACAGGGTGTTACTACTGGAAGTTGTAGATTTTTGGGAGCTGTCTTTCATGAGTATCTTTAATTGCTCTGTTGTAGCTGCCTGAATTGATTAAAACTGTTTACCTTTCATAATCATTTTGACTTTGGGGAAGATCCAGTGAATAAGGTGGTTGAGGACACACCATCATGTTTTTATAAACCTGTGTTTCCATTGGATGGCACTCAGCAGCAGCACTTACGGCATTTGTGGTCACACTTATAAAGACTTGAAAGAGAACTTCCAGAAGTGCTTCAGAAAGTGGTAAGAACAATGGGATAAATGTGTTTTAAGCAAGGGGGGTGTATTTTGAAAGGGTTTAATGATAATGTGTCTTTTATTATAATACATTTACAAAATTTAAACATTCATCATCTATTTCAATCACACCTTGTATATAAGAATAAGCAAAAACATACTGTGCTTAGAGTTTGGAATTATCCATAGTTTCAGGTCCCCATTAAGGGTCTTGGAACAGATTCCCTGCTGATAAGAGGGTTTGCTGTAATATAACACATCCTTATTCAATGGCTCATCAAGTTAATGTGGCAAGAAGTGTAGGAGGGTAAAGGAATAGCTGACATTTGAGAAATATAGTTCTAGGACAATGATGCCAATACAACTTTCAGCAATGACTGAGCAGTTCTCATCTGTGTTGTTCAATACAGGGGCCACTTGAAGCATACACTTAAAGTGTGGATAGTGCAACCTTGGTGCTGAATTTTAAATTTAATTTTACTGTGTAAGATAATGCAGATCTTGGGTGATAATCATGATTGAAAATGAGTTCTGGGAATCTTACCTTGAGGGGATTTCAGGCCAGGGTGCTTGATAGATTACTAATGTCTAGTATAGCTGTGAATGGGAAGGTAATGGCAGACAGCATTTATTGGCCATCACCAAAGTAGATTTTCTTGGAAGACCTTTCGAATTCTAACATCTAGAATTGTACATTTTGTCCTAAGCTTCAGTAAAATTTAATTCCAGTTAATGATCTGTTAATGTAGTGGAAATATTTGTTTCTGGTTTCAGTGTTCCTTTTAAAACTTCACACCATCTGCTCTTTTCATACACACATACATACACACAATTCATACACACAGACATACACACTATTGATTAGAAAGATTAACTGCAAAGTATTTACTCATATCTACATGTATTTGCCCCAAAATGAATGATTTCAAGCTGGTGAGGTGTGAGTCACATCTCTTATTCTCACGAAAGACACTGGAAATCACGTCTTTGGAGGCAGGCGATCATTACTGATGGAAAAGGAAGAACTCTATCTGTTTCATGGGGCTAAAAGTGGGAAGCTGGAAATAAGCTTCCTGCATGTGACTGCAGAGGTGGGACGGGCTGTCAGTGGGCCTGGGCCGCCCTGAGCAGGAATCACAGGTTTGGCTGACAGAAGGGAGGTCAGGCACAGCATGGTGCCCTCCCCGCACAGGAAGTGATGTCACCCAGGCTGCCAGCTCTCTGGCAGCCCCCTCAGCATCCCTGCCAGACGTGGAGTGGCGGGTCATAGGGCTGACCCTGGTCGGCATTTCAGGTAGCTTTATAATTATATTATTTTTCAACTTGCCAATGACCTTTTGGTTTTATTTGGGAGTGTGTGTTTCAGATGTGATTTCTGTCTTGGCCCAGTCCCCTAATCATCATTTCCTTTTCTCCTCTGCTATGGTCTTGCTTAGTACTCAGCCCTGGACTTTTCTCTTTCCTTTTGCCTTTTTCTTATTATTGAGTTACTTTGGATAATAAGCCCAATCTCCAATAGTAGCTCATGTTCCCATTGGTGACATAAAGGATTCTAATTTGATTATAAAAGCTGGTGACATATAACTCTTGACTGCCCACCATTTCACTGTCATCTGCTGTCATTCCCTTAAGCCAAGTCCTCACTGTCTGTTGTAGTCAGGACCATGGTCTTGCCATTCAGAAAACCCCAGGCACTCAGTTTCCAACTTAAGCCAGAGTGATCATTTTGAAATGCAATCAACTCGCATTACTCTTTTTCACCTTTTTTTTTAGCCTCCCTACCATGTCCTCTAAGGTCCATCTGGCCCAGCATTTGTTCACCTCTCAACCTCAGTTTCGTTGCCTTGAGTCTCTATCCTCCAGTCCTCATAGCCTTTTAGTTCATCAAGCACACCAGGCTCCTTCTGACCATGGGACATTTGCACAACTGGTCCCCTAGCCTACATCAGTGATCCTAATACAGAGGTCAAACATTAGAATCACATTGGGAATTTCATGCCAGACCATCTAGAGTCTTTGAAAGGATACTCTGAGGTCATCATACTTATATCTCCCCATATAATCTCAATGAGTGGTCAAGATTGTGAACCAATGGCCTGAGATGTTCCTTTTTGTTTTCTACCACTCTTTCTAACTCATCCTCTAGATCTCATATTAAAGTGCCATCTTTGGATCCCACCTCCATCTTGTTTAAACCCCCTAGTTATACACAGTACTGTGGTCTGAATTCACAAAGGACACTTCTCAGCTGGCAATTCTGCATTCATCTGTGTGGTAGGTGATGACCATTCTTCTTCTGCACCAAGATGGCCATCCTCCAAGTGGCCCCCAATGCTGTCTGCCTCCTGGGGTTCATGTCTTGAATGCTCTCTTTCCACAATGTACTACTATGCTAGAGTTGGCTTCTGTGACCAGTAGCATGTAACATAAGTGTTAGTGTCTCACTTTCAAGATTGGGTTTTAAGATCATGGCTTCCATCTTGGAGATTTTCTCTTGGGTTGTTTCGGGGAAAGTCAGCTGCCATGTCAAGAGGACATTTAGGCGTTGCATAGTGATTCACACAGCAAGGATACCTGCCAAGGGTCATATAAATGACCTTGGGAGTGGATTTTGCTGCTCTACTGAAGCCCTCAAGTAACCACAAATTCACAAGAGAATCTGTACCAGAGCCTTAAGCTAAACTGCCCAGAGATCCCTGACCCTCAGGAGGTGTGTAAGATATTGAAAGTTAATTGCTCCATAGTAGTAAATGATGTAGTAACCCATTACATAGTAATAGCTAACTGATACATCCTCCAAACAAGCAGTTCCACTGTATCTCCAATGCCCAAAATATGGGAAGCACTCAACAAATACAGATATAGATAAAGACAGATATAGATATAGAGCAGTTACTTTTGAGCAGACATTATGGACAGGCACTTGTCAAGGAAGTGGTGAATAGACATAGTCCTGTACTCAAGGGATTCACATTCTAGAGGGATTTGATAAATAATAAGATGTGATGGATTTTGGGGAGGGGGACAGATGAAGCAAAGGCAGAGAAACCAAGAACATATAACTATGTGGTGGGGTAGAAGTAATTTGGTTATAAACAAGGGGGTTTGAGTTTCTGGGGGCCATGATTGGGCCCCATGAAGAATAGGACCCATAGGTATTATGGGCCAGGTGGTATACACATGGGCCTTTTGAGGGTGTATAGATTGTGGATTCTCTGGAGAAAAGGCCAAGGACAATAGGCCTCAGTGGAAGGTGATGGTCTTCTAGTGTGGCCCCACCCTACCTTTGGCATGAGCACCAGTGGAGAGGAGCTGACTTGGACTTTGAATATCTGCTCTGATATAGGTCATCTATGACCTCTGGCAAAGTTATCACTGAAAGCTTTGGCTTCTGCACCGGTGAACTGAGAGAAGAACTGATGATTTCATAGGTTCTTATGAAAATTAAACAGAGAAGTGTGTAAAGTTGAGAGCACAAAGCCTGCTTCTCTCAGCAAATGCCACTGATAGCAGTTGCGTTTCTTAATTGGAATGAACAGATTTTTGAGGTTAGATACTGTTTTGGCTTGTGTCTTGATGTCTCCCCTACCCAAAGCCTCCTGCAGTCATGGGGGTAGGTTTCTAGAGTTTATGATTGATTCATGGTCCAATGCTGGAATTATGGGTGTGAGTGCTACACCTACACTAGGGTGGGTGTGACCTACACAGAATATAAGGGACTGAAAGAGTCTTCTCTCTGTGTTCCTCCTATCTTTTGTGCTTCTGTTGCTTCTGCTATCTTCTGCTGCCACGAATGGTTGCCCCTTTGCCATGCCACCCTGCCTTGGAGCCAGCTGATTATGTACTGAAGCCTCCACAAATTGTGAGCTAAACAAACTTTCCTCTTTTAACTTGGGATGTTGAGTATTTTGTTCCAACAATGAGAAGAAAGTAACCAAGACAGAATTTGGTACCAGAGAAGTGGGATCATTGCTGTAACTATACCTGACCATCTGACTCAAGAGCCTTTAGGAATGCCTTATGAGAAGAGTTTGGAAGGCTCAGGGATTTTACCTGAAAGAGTAGCACTGGAACACCAAGGCTGTTCTGTATGGGAGATTCTGGTGAGAGCTCAGAAGACTGGTAGCAAACCAGTAAAGTGCAGGCTCACAAGGTTTCTGCTGGGAAGGACTGCATTGGCTGCTAGAATCCAGATGATGTGTGTTATTGCTTGGCAGAAAATGTCTGCATTTTGCTTGTGTCCAGAGATTCTGCTTGAGATTGAGGTTAGGGGTGGTGGAATAATTAATCTGGCAGAAGAAATTTCAAGGCAGTTGAATGTTGAGGCAGTGGCATGGCTATTGTTGGGGGACTTTTAGCCAGATTTATGTTGCAAGTCAAGTGCAAAGAACCTAGCATGATGATTTAAAATGTTATGAGTTTGGCCAGAAAGAAAGCTCCAGTAAATCTGTGGACTATAAAGTTAGAGCTGAGGAGATCTCCATTGCTGAGAAGGAACAGGAAAATATAAAAGATGGCCTGAGGGCATCATGAGAAGTAGCAAGTCTCCACCCTTTGCAGCCTCAGAACTGCAAAAGTGAAAGTCTTTGCTTTCAGGAGAAAGCTGCAGAGCACCATGTTCCAGACTTGTGTTAGCCACATTATGTTCCATAATGGCAGTGGCTACACCAGGTTCCAAAATGGTGGCAGCTGCACCAGGTTCCAGAGTGGTGGTGGCCTAGAGAATTTGTTCCTCAGAATTGGATTCAGAGTGCTCGGAAATTCAGTTGTGTGACTCCTACAGCCAAGACAGAAGAAAACCTGGCTACTGCTCCAGCTGGTAGCAGACATTGGCATCATCCAAATGGCATTGGTTTTAGGTGCATTCAGAATTCAAGAGTTCTGAGGTTAAAAAAAAGAAAGGCTTCCACTCAGATTTCAGAAGAAGGCCTAGGAGGCCAGGCAGTGTACCCTGAGAGGGCAATGTGTGAAGCCGTGAGGGTGAAGCCAAAGGTACAGTGGGGACTCCAGAAGTTTGGAAGCCAGGAATGGGGATCATCTGAGAAAACCTGCAGGGAAGGAGCAAAGTGGGTCTAAGAGAGAAGCTTTGGGAACAACAACCACCAGAGGCACCACAGGAAAGGAGTCACTGAAACATTTTGGAGCTCACAATTTGCCACATGTTCCACATGGAGCTAGAGGACTTAATGTTTGTCCTGCTGGATTTTGGACTTCCTTTGATACCATTCCTTTGAATCCTCCTGTTTGTACCCTTTGGAATGTTTATCTTGTGCCACTGAATGTTGTAAGTGTTTAAGACTTACAATAGGTCCTCATAGCTAAGAGTTTGTCTTACATCTCAAATGAGACTTGGTACTTGAACTTTTCAGCAATGCTGAAACTGTTAGGATTGTGGTAACTTAGAAATGGACTAACTGCCTTTTGCATAAATGATGTGCATGAGTCATTGAGGCACCAGGGACAAAAATGCTATGATTTCTGTCTAAATGTCCCCCCAAAGCCTCATGCAGTCATGGGGCAGGCTTCTAGAGTTTGTGACTGACTCATGGTCCAATGCTGGGATCATGGGTGTGAGTGCTACAACCACCCTAACTAAAGTCAGTGTGGCCTACATACAATATAAGGGACAGGAAGTATCTTCTCTGTACACTCCTCCCTTTTGCGCTCTTGTTGCTTTTGCTGTCTCCCACCACCACGAGCTACTGCTCCTCTGCTATGCCAGCCTGCCTTGGAGCCAGCTGATTATGGACTGAAATCTTCACAAACTGTGAGCTAAATAAACATTTCCTCTTTTAACTTTGGGCACTGGGGTATTTTGTCTCAGCAATGAGAGAAAAGTAACTGATATAGATAACTTTTCCTCAATACTTTTAAATGAAAGAATATCAAATGTAATGAAATACTCAAGAGATTTTACAGCGAACACTCATCTACCTTCCATCCATACTCTGCCATTACCTTTTGCTGTTTTTGATTTATCATGGATCTACCCACACATCCACTCCCTTATCTATCCACTGATTTATCATCTTTCTGTAAATTTCAGAAATCTCACACCTTCCAGATATTTGACCCTTAATTCCTTTACCACACACAATTCCATTGCTTGATCCAATGCTACTTTCAGCTTTTCCCTTGTGTGTAATCTATATACAAAGAAATGCAAAAATCTTAACTGTCTCTACATTGAGTTTCAACAAAAGCACGCATGTGGGTAATGGGGGGGGGAAATAATCAAAGAATGGGATGTGCATGTACAAATGTGCCAGAATGAAACCCATTAATCTGTATAACCAATTAAAGAAGAGTGAAAAATGTCATACACCTGTGTGGCATAAATCCTATCAGCATACGTACAGAATGTTACTATTCCCTACAATGTTCTCTCATGTGCTCTCTTAGTCAATTCCTGGACCTGCTCCTGGAGTTTACAATTAGTTCTGATTGTTCTAGAACGTCATGTAAATCATAAAGTATGTATATATAAAAAATCAATATGATCCTCAGAAGCGTTAAGCTCATACCCAGAGTATTATACACACACACACAAACAACCTCTTAAATATAAGACTGATTCTCTTAGTATAATGTGTCTGGGACTCATACTGATTATTTTTAAAAATCACAGCATTTCTTAATCAGCTCATAGTCATAATGAATTATAATGGTGTATTGGGCACCTTATAAAGCAATTTTTTCTCACAGTTCTGGAGATTAGATGGTTGGTTCTGGTGTGGGGTCTCCTACTGGTTGGCAGACAACCACGTTATCAGTGTTCTCACATTTGAAGGTTGGGGTGGAGGAGAAAGAAACAAGCTTTCTGGTGTCACTTCTTAAAGTGGAGAAATGCTACCATGAGGACCCTACCTTAGTGTGGAAATTATACCTAATTTCTCCATTCCAAACACTGTCACTCTGGGGATAAGGCTTCCCTGTGTAGGTGCATGGAGTGGGGGGTAAAATTCATTTTGTAGTACAGCATGATGACACTGCCTGTCCATTTGCAGACATATTTGCAAATTCCATGACCAGATTAACCAATGCAGCTCTCCTGGCGAAAAATGTCAATAAAAGAGGAACGTTGTCATAATATCCAATAGCTTGTCATAAACTGGGGCATCAATTCACAAGTCACAGATGGCCTGGATTTTGAAAAATATGAATGTCTATTCTATTTGACAGAATAAAAGCTACCCTAGTGGCAGTCTCATGACCTAATAAAAATTCAAGGTGCCCTCATCATTTTTAATGTTCAGGTAAGACAGGCAGGCTACTGGGTTTTGATCAGGCACATAAACCAGTAGGCATCACTTAACAGATGTTCAGAGCAGGAAGTCTACCTAGCTTGTTCACTGCTCTATCCCTAGACTTGGGAAAAGGCCTGGTGCATGGTAGGTATTCTATAAATATTTGTGGAACTAGCTGAGCATCACATTTATGGAGCACTGCCTCTAGGGAGGGTTATCCTCAATTTCTGGCATCTCTTCTCTGAGTCCATGCCATCTCCTGACCAGTTAGCATGCCTTGATTCCACCCATCCTATGGTCTCCTCAGCCAACCTCTAACTCTGTCTTCTGGGAGTGATTTGCAGAGGGAGAGTAGAGAAGATCACGGAAGTTGAGATCAACATGTGGGATTGTGCAATAGCTAGGATACTTTGGGCTTGAAAACAACAGAAAATTGGCTCAAGCAAAGAAGAAAAGGTATTGGCTCATTCAACCAAGCAGCTAAGCCCTGACCAGCCTCATTTGTGTCTTTTCTCTTGTTTTCTTTTCCCTGCTTTTCTAATCTAGTTTCCTGTGTAATGGCTCTATTCCCTGGTAGGTTCTGTAGATGGGGTCCAGCTCCAAACATACACTAGCTAACTCCACTGGTAAGAACACTCCTCCTCCCCGACTGAGGCCTGGGACTGGGCTCCATGGTGTCTGATCTGCTCTTGTTGCCCTCTAGAACACCACTGGCATGTGGCCAGAACTTGGCACTGTGATACAGAAATGAACCTCTGCTTTCATCCTGACAATGTCCAGGATGAGACCAACATCATGGAACAGCACAGGCTATGGTGGAGGACAGGAGGTTCCCCAAAGTGCAGTCAAAGGGCTGATGAATGCAGGACAGGTGTGAGCCACAGCTGTCCATTGCTAGCGGGTGGTTCCCATGACACAGTGTCACTCAGGATGGAGAGAGGCTTGGGTGGACAGAAGACTATTAATCCAGTCCCAAAACCTTTCATAAAGAGCAATAAGTTGGTGGGAGAAGGAAAAGATGGCAGACCAGTAGGCAGCAGGATACGGAGCCTCTCTGAGAGAGACAGCTCAGACACCAGAATAGAACATCCTGGAGAGATCCTGATAAAGAGAGATGGATTCTCTCAAACTAGGAAGAAACTGAATGGAAAGCAGCTGCTCAAATATGAAGTCCAGGGGCTACCATTAGAGAAGCTAAGATGGGTGAGCATGTTGCTCTCACCCAGCCACCTGACTTCGTGCCCAAGACCCGCCTGAGCCTCCGAACCCATGCTGATGCGACTGGCTTGAGCAGTCCTATGCTTGGAGCTGAACCGCCGGAGTGTGACTTGCCCAGAGGCACTGTGGACTCACGCCACAGCCATACTGAAGGTGGAGGTCAGGGAGCCCAGTAGAGAACGGAGCCAGAGAGGGACTGGCATTAAACTGCAGTGAGTGCTGGCATTAAACTGCAGTGAGTGCAGGAAAGGAGTGACCAACTGGACATGTTGGAGTTGGGCAGGCTGGCCCAAACTGGGAATGGCAGGGACTTCAGTTGGTTGCTACCCTCCCAGAGTTGATTGGTGGGATCTGCTTGACCTGGGTCACACCTTTGGCCGGGACCCAATTAGTCATCCCAAACTGATTCCCTATGTACAGCATGCACTGATGCAGTGAAGGCCTGCAAAGGTTGGCCGGCCTGAGGGGAGGGGCCAGCATACAATGCTCTTGCTTGCACCTCAGTGACTAACAGCAAACTGGAGAGGGCAGAAACCCCTAGCCTGTGTGCTCCAGAAGAACCATAACCAACAAGGAAAGGGGCTGGGAACTGCACTATACACTTGTATGGAAGGAACCATACATTGGTTCCTTCCATACATGGTGAGAGAAAGAAATGGTGAGAGAAAGAAATAAGAAAAAGCCCTCAGCCCCCAACCCTGAGAATATTGATCCAGGAGAGATAAATATGAAAGAGATTGAGGGTAGCAAACATGCAACATCAAACATGGCATCAGCGGACATAAAGAGATATCTTCAAGACCTTGTAAGCGAGCTCAAAAATGAAATATTAATTCAAGTTAAGCAAGATATAAGTAGATTAATAAAAGAAATGCTAAGCACCTCTCAAGAAGACACAGATGGAAGAATGGTGGGACACAAAAGAAGGAGAGAAACTTTCAATGAAGAATATAAAGAAAACCTATAATATATGAAGCAGATTCAAAGAGATTACTGGGAAACTAAAAACTCCATTGAAAGCTGGCAAAACGGCTTGAAAGAAACTAAGGATAGACTATCAAAACTTGAAGACAGGTTTGCAATGTGTGCTCATGAAAGGAAAGATCTTTTAAGAATAACAAGGAAACAGGAAATAACAATACAAAGGCTAGAAGATGACAAGAGGATCTATAACCTAAGAATAAAACATGTGAATGAAGAAGTAGGAGTCAAAACAAAGGAACTGCAAAGGCTATTCACAGAAATTATTAAGGAAAACTTCCCAAGCATAAGAAAAGGAAATGATATGCAGATATATGAAGCACACAGAACTCCAGCCACCTACAACCAAAACAGAGCTATACCCAGACATGTAATAATCAAGATCCCAGAAATTCAATATAAGAACAGAATATTAAAAGCCATCAGAGAAAAGAAACAGATCACTTATAAATGAAAACCCATCAAAATCATGGCAGACTTCTCAACACAGACCATCAAATCAAGAAGAGCTTGGAGAGAAGTAATTCAAGCCCTGAAAGAAAATAACCTCTAGCCCAGATTGATGTATTCTGCAAAACTGTCTCTAGAAATTAATGGAGAAACAAGATGCTTCCATGACAAAGAGGAACTGGGGGAATTTGTGACCACCAATCCAACCCTACAAAAAATACTGAAGGACATTCTAGCGAGAGAGAAAAAGAATACGAGGATTTCAGAAACAGTGGCAGAGAGGCCTCAATGAGCGGGGCAGACAGTGGAATGAAAGAAAAATAGATAACCAATGGCAGAAAAATAGAATAGCAGGAATGAGGCAGAGAAGGTTGGCTATAATCTCTAACATAGATGGCCTTGATATACGAACAAAAAGAAACACAGGCAGAGTATATCAGGAGATAGGTCCATCTAGATGCTCTGTATTGGAAACATAATTAACCTGAAAGAGGGTTTATGGACAGAAAGTCAAATATGAGAAAACAATGCTCTATGTGACAGGGAACCAGAGAGAAATAGGGGCAACTTGACCAGCACTTGCAGATAGGTTGAAAGGACATGATACTTTTGTGCCGTAGAGAACTACTTAGCTATAATGAAGGAAAACGTTGAGGCTTTTATAGGGTAAAGTAATACAACTCGAGATCAAGCCCAGGAATCAGAAGGACTCAGAACCAGTTAGGATAAATAGCAGGTTGCTCCCCCCAATCTAAAAACTGAGGAAGTTAGTGTGACCCAAAATGTGCAGTGCACCCTGTGAGAGTGAAAGGGGAGGAATTGTCTAAAAAAGGAAGGCAGAGGATATTGTTAATAGGGTAACAAGATTTAAAATCTACATTAGTCTCACCACTCTGTTTAAATGGATTATATTCTGTTCCAGTTTGTCTACTTACACTAGATTTGAGGGCACAGACAGCTATCCCAAAAATAGCATGACATATTATGGTAATCATCCTTAATTTCCTATTAACTTAATCTGAAGCCCCCTATAACTTACACTGTCTTATTATGACTGATCTTATTTGAATCTGGTTTGTTAGATTGCTGTTTTGTATTGACTGATTTTATTCGAATCTGTTATGATTGATAGTATCAAGTCTAAGAGTATAGGCAACTACACTGAAGATGACAAGATTCACTAAGATACCTACTCTGGTTAGATTATTACCTGCTTTTGAAGTCTTATAATGTCTCCAATGTTTTGTTTTTATTAATGTTGTTATATACTGCTGAGACATCATGGTAACCATTGTAGGTCACCTTGTACTGTGGTTTTATGACTTTTTTGCTTCATGTTTTTCTAGGAATTGTTTTGTTTTGTGTTGCTTTGTTTTGTTTTTCCCTCTAATACAGAAAGGATAGACATACATGTAGAGACTCATGCATGCGTAGAACTTATAAACAGTTTATGAGAACCAACTATATAACACATGATGAAATGAACAACTACTTTGAAGAAAAAGAGACACTACAGTACCCAGTGCTGATTCTGTAGTGTCATGATGTGAAATCCAGCAATACTATCATTCTTTGTTCAGAGTGATTTTAGGCTGTTTTGTTTTGTGTAAGTTCAACATACATGCAGGTATGGACAGCTGTTCTGAGGAGAATGAGAGACACTATGACAGCCATTCTTGGCTTCCCTATTGTCTGGCTTTGACGACCTAAAATGTCTTCTTCATCCTGTTCAGATCAGTTCCATACTAAGTTGTTTCATGTGAATTCCCTGTATGTCATGATATGGACAACTATTTGGAAGAAAACAAGAGACAATATGATAGATAGTAAAGATCTCTGATTGTCTTGCTTTGAAATTTATGTCTCTTACATTGCTTTCTTATGTTCCATTTTGTTCTGTTTTGTTGTGTTTAATTTTACCCTTTTTTTTAAAAAAAAAAAAGAGCAATGAGTTGCAAGGTGACTGGTGGAATAACTTCAAGGAGAAGGAGCCTTGAGATATAACCCTAGTACAGAGCAGGTGCCCAGCAATTTTCTGAATGAGTCTATCCCTAGTGAAGGGAGTAGAGAAGTGTTTGCTTGGAAGGCTTGTGGGGAACTGGGAGACCTTCAGTCTGCTTGGGAGACTGGGGAGGGATGGTGTTTTTTCAGAGCAAAAGCAGGTCCAATATCATCGGCCAAGGTGCTCGGAGAAAAGGGTGAGAATGTAGGGCAATATGGGATCTGCTGCCCAGAGACAGGAACTCTGTGGGTTCTGATGGGATCAGAGAGTTGAAGACCAGGTGAAGAAGGCAAGTCCTTGCAACAGAGGAAGCTCAGTTGTACCAGCTCTATGTCCACTGGTGAGTGGCTTTGTTCTTCCTGGTGTCCCAGAACTGCATAGTGTGAAAGCAGCAGCTATGTTGCCAGCTTGGCAATCTCAAAGTGTAATTAACTCTGCTAAAAAAAACTTTATCTCTCAGAAGCTCAAAGGAACTCTGGTACAGGGGGATTCAAATTATTGCCCTACTCTTTTTCCTGTTTAAACAAAACTTACTGTGAAATTTATCTGGATCAGTTCATATTTGAATCCATCACAATCCTTTAGGTATTGAACTATTTTCTTTTATGCGGAGATTGATTTCATGACAATAAATGGTACCCAAGGGTATGATGGTTGCATTGGTTGTTTAACAAGAATGTCTGCTACTCAGCAAAATCCATTCCAGAGCAAGCAATTGGCTTTCAAGCCCGTGAAGGACCCAATTGGAGCCAAGATCGGCAAAGTATTGAGGACAGAGGAAAGTGGAGACAAATTCCTAATTCCCAGTTCCCTAGGATCACCTTTGGAAAAGCCCATCCGGCTTGAAAGGGTGTTATAATTATCTGCCCTGTTGGGGTGATGTTGCTGAACTGTCTACACAATATCAGAAAGCTTGTTTTCCTAACTGGTAATTAGAGCCTCTCCGCAGGAGCACCAGTTCATAAAGATGCTCCCTGTGAAACTGCTGCATCCATAAACAAGCCAGGCACAGTACTGTGACCAGGGAGGCAAAGGCCACTGCTAATGAGAAATGACATCAGCATTTATCCTCTACCGGCCAATTATATTGGGAGAAGTAAATAAAGCTAATGAAACTTTCTTTTCATCCCTGTGGCATCTCTGCAGGTGAGAGGTTGGCCCAGAAACCCCTCTGCTGGAGATCTTTCTTGGAATGTGCTATTTTACTGCGAGAATTCCTTGAAGAGGAAAAAAAAACACAACACAAAAAACACTTCACTGAATCAAATAATTAAACAGATAGACTTGGTTCCATTTGTCAGTGAAGACTCGACATCAGATGAAAAGCATTTGCTTTCCAATGTGTGACTCTGAGCCAGGCAGTGTGACCCCTGCATGGGCGGTGGGGAGCTGGCTGCTGTGTGGTAGCATGGTCACACTGTTCAGCTTCTGGGACACATTGTCACTTCCATATACTCCTCTGAAGGAGTGTTTTACCATCCAGTCACCAGCAGGCAACTGCGAGGCCTGGTACAGTGTGGGTCCTGGGTTCTGGGAGGATACTGTCTGGGCCTGAATCCCACCACAGTGCTTATGAGCTCAGTGACCTTGGGAAGCTCCTTTAATGTCTTGTGCCTCAGCTTCTTCACCTGTGAATTGGGGATAATGAAAAAATAACCTCTTTTGGTGGGGTTGTTTTGAGCATTCATGCGACAATCAGCAAAGTGTCTGATTACTTAGCTATGGCCCCTCACACCTCAACTGCCCCTCACTGACAGCTTTTGGAACTGATTGCTAAAGAAGATGAGCAGCAGCTTTGCTATACAAGGCCGCCAGCCTCCCTTCTCCCATCCCTTCTTGTGTGCCCTCTCTTGGTGTTTTGTAACCATCACTATGGATTTTAAACCAAGAATCAATCTGGGCACTCAGCTCTCAGGGCATTTGGGAGGCTCTGCCCACAGGAGGATGCAGGGGCCCCTGTGGCTGCACTGCTGGGCTCCGTGCTGCTCTGTGATGACCCCCACCAACAGTGCTAAGTGCGTTAACCAATAGGTTATGTTAAATCTGATGGGGAAAGTACTACATTGTGCCATTTTAAGGAAAAAGAAATCGAGCCCTAGAAACAGGGCCCTATTCCCAGAGCCAGTGTCAAGGAGTGAGTGGTAGGGCCATGGCCGGGGCCAGAACTCAAGCCAACATCACCCTGTTAACTATATCCTCTTCCTTCTGTCTTTCCTTTTGACATTCCATTTTTAACCGTACCTTCCATCTTCTTAAATTTCCTACCTTTTAAAGGGGCCCCTGGTTGCAAAAATACATTTTGATTTCAGAAACATTAAAAAGTGACAAAATGTGCAGCTTGGGAGAGTGGAGGCAGACTCTGTCTTTGAGCTGGTATTCTATCCTCTGAGTTTGCTACATAACCAACTCTAAACAGAGCAGAATCAAATGCTTCTGTACTGTGGGGTCCACATGGGAGCATTCAGGGAGGTGACAGGGCATACAGAGGAACCAGAGAGGACTTTCGAAGGGGACCCAGGAAGGCCCAGGAAGGGGAGGATGTCTAGATGGATCCATGGGCAGAGGATCTCCTAACTCAGGCAGCAGCACCGAGGAAGGCCTAAGAAAGGGCCTGGGAGTCTGGCCTGACATGGGCCAGTCGCCCTCCTCCACCCTCATCAGCTTGGTCTCGCACCACCCTGTCCCCAGCTGTGCCGTGAACCTTGCCTGTGTATCCAGGCTCTGTGCCTTCTGTTCCCCATGCTTGGAGCTCCTTCCTTGCCTCCTTCTTTTGACCAACTTTAGCTTTATCTTCTCCACTCAAGTTCAGGCACTATGTCTTTTGGAAGCTCCCATGACATCCTTCCGCTATGCTTCTGCAGCTCCAGGTTAGTTAACTGAACAACTGCACCAGCACCCTCCCTAGCCAGGCTCTGTGCTTGGTGACAGGATGAGACAATCAGTACAGTTGGAAAAGGTCATGGAAGAGGCAAGGCACGGAAGCAAGGAGACCAGTTAGGAGGCTGCAGCAATGGCTGAGGAAGCACAGATGAAAGCCACACCTATGGAGATAATATTTATATTTATTTTTCCAATACTAGGATTGAATCAGGGCTTTCCAACTAAGCTGCATCCCTAGTACCTGCCCCCACGATGCACACTTTTTAAAAAACCTTTCAGAGACAGAGTCTTTCTAAATTGTTATGTTGTCCAGGCTGCACATGACCCACCTGCCTCAGCCTCCCAGAGAGCTGGGATTATAGGCATTCGCCACCACTTCTGGAGAGGATGACATTTTTGAGCATCAACTCTACAGCCACAGGCACCACTGGTATCTTCATTTTACAGATGAAGCAATGCAGCAGAGGTTAAGAAGCTTATCAATGTAGGGACCCAGAAGTAGCCCAGGTGGGCTTGGGGCCCAGGGCCTGACCTAGGAGCTTCTGGCATTTACTGTTGCACAGGA
Organism: Dolichotis patagonum; assembly: GCA_004027295.1. Classification (NCBI taxonomy): domain Eukaryota; kingdom Metazoa; phylum Chordata; class Mammalia; order Rodentia; family Caviidae; genus Dolichotis; species Dolichotis patagonum. The sequence goes on along the minus strand of PVJX010001949.1, from coordinate 9,621 downwards.
GACTAGGGGTATTTCAGTCCTAGCAGTTGGGAGGGATAGATGTGGGGCTGGAAGAGAGACAGAATATGAGCTTCTGATTTAAGGCACATGGGCAGAGGATGCTGTCACTTGTCAACAGATAAAGTGCTTTCAGAAGGGAGATGAATGACATTTAGGAAATGGCATGTGTGTGAATTGTCTTTGAATGCTTCCATGCTATGTTGTCAGCAGAAGGTCATCTTGTCTTAAAAACAGTTTGTGTGTGAATTGCCACCAGAAAAATGGCTGTGACCATTCTTGATGCAGATGAGGTTTCCCAGGATCAGAAGGGAACAACAGAGACGGCTGCCTAGGATATAGAGACATCGGTATTTAAACTGATTCTTGAAACTAGAGGCTGTTGTCTCTGTTCACAGTGCTCAGCACAGGGCATGATTTTCACTTGGCAAACATCTTTCGGTTGAGTGAGTAATTGGAGGGAAGATTCAGGGTGTGGGAGGGTTGCTAAATGAAGTAGAGGAACAGGGCGCCAACAGATATTCCTAAGAAGGGTCAGGCAGTGAGAATGCCAAGACCACTGAGATGCCACTCCCACCCTCACAGTGCATTTTGTCTCACAAACAAAGTCAGGCCTCTGTGACAAGTATGGTCACTTTCATTTTATTGGTTTTCATTTTATTGGTTTTTCAGGAAACCAGTGACAGCCAAATATGTGGTGTAAGAGTTTGATATTCCCGTTCAGTAGTTTTCAAAGAGGAAACTCCAGAAAGTCTTTCAAAGTCATTATGAGGTGAAAGGACAGCATGCAAGATGACAGAGAGACTTTCAGACATTGTGGTAACAGTCCTGGGTTTACTCTCCTCCAATGATTAAAACACGGCCCCATGGAGGGGGAGATGCAGTGGAAGCCGGATGTTGCTAGTCCTCTACAGATGGTGGCTCCTGAACATATCCAGAGTCCTGCCGGCTCCACAATGAAGCACAAACACAGGGCACCTCTGAAAGAGACTGTGCAAGAAGTGGACATGTGCCAGTCACTCGAGTGATGGATAATTGGCCCAAGTCTCCACAGGCCAAATCTTATCCCCTTCATGTCCTCTGTTCTTGTCTCTAAAAGGCAATGTATTTTTCTATGTCTGAAGGCTTTTCCTCTTACCTTTTCAAATGGATACTTTCTATTGATCTATCTTCATTCACTCTTTCCTCTCTTTCATTCTTCTATTTGGCCCATTTAGTGAATTTTAAAATTTCAGATATTATTGTATTATTTTTAGTTCTGAATTTCCACTTGAGTTTTTATATGTTCTATTTCTCAGACAAGTTCTTCTTTCTTTCCATTTTGATCATTTCAACATCCATCTTTTCCTTTAAGAGTGACTCATGTTTTCTTTCCTTTTTCTATGTCAACCAATCTGGGCTTGTATCTTTTTTTTTTGTACCAGGGATCGAACTCATGACCTCACGCTTGCCAGGCTAGCGCTTATGCCCCTGAGCTAAATCTCCGGCCCTGGGCTGTATCTTAAAGGGTCTCATGAATGTTAGATTGTATAGAATCTGTATTCTGTAATATTTTTCTGAAGGGTGTTGAGGTTTTCACTATAGTATGCAATTAACCTGATTAGACTCTAAGTTCTCCAGTGTTTGCTTTGGGCATTGATCAAATTGCAGTTCAATTCTTTAAGCTTTTGCTGTTCTGTTCATACTGCTTTGGGGTAAGTCAGAGCTCTGTGACATTCATACATAAAATCAGGGGTTTTCTGTCCTCAGTTCCCTCTCTGCTAGAATTCCTCACTGTCCAGTGACCTGGGCTGCTTCCTCTGGTTTCTTTGGTATAAGTGATTGCAAGTTTTTACTAAAAACATTATTTGGTCTTTCAAGGGAACCTCAATGAGCTGTGAAGGAGGAAAGAAACCCACTCATCATCTCTCTGCCACTGGGGGAAACTTGGTGAGAGTCTGGGAGAGGAGAAACCCTGCTCATCTCCTCTTCACCACCCCAGTAACCTCAGTCCAGAGGAATTCATGTGCCTGGCATATTCCTTACAAGGAATAGGCATCCACCATGCCAGGACTTAGCAACTGGCTTATTTGTAGGGACCCAGGGTAAATCCACTCTAACAAGGGGAAATAATTTGCATAAAAGTCCCTAATTTACAATTGGTTGTGTTATATAACTATAAACTTTGCTCCTATGGTCTAAGGTACAAAATCAATAGTTAACACAGTTTGTCAATTTCTAAAATGTGCTCAATGCTATCATTATTTCTAATTGTACTACTGTAGCTAGGATGTCATATCTGTCGCAATTAGTTGTTTACCCTTGTGTAATAATATTGGAAAGCACTGAGATAACCCTACCACAGTCCTACTTTGAAAGACTGGGGACTGAGCCAAACAGAAGCCAACATTCTACTCTAAATTAATTGGGAAGATAGGATATTGGGATAGACACAAACCAAGAATCTTTTACACACAGAAGGTATCCCTGAAGAACAGACTTTTCCTAGTGATACTCGTGCTATTTCTGCCTACCATCAAAACTCACAAGGATCACCACAGAAAACAAAATTGAATTTTTTTGAAATAGAAAATAGATGAAGGAGCAAAACTCAATCTCAGACTTCCAGCCCACCAAGAACAAGTCAAGGAGACACAGACATATAAGAAATTGAAAGTCACACAAGTAAAAATTTCTAAAATGATAGCAACTGAAATAAAGAAACAACTCCATAAGATTGTAAAGGAAATCATATCAGAAATAATCTCTCAGGTAAAAAAAGAAATAACCATAATGAACAAATTGCTGAGCAAATCTAAAGAAGACACAGATAAAAAAAATAGAGGACCATAGTGAAATGATAGAAACCTTCAAAGAACATCTAGGAAAGAATTATAATGCATGAAACAGACTCAAAGAGATATCTAGGAAATTAAAAATTCCACTGAAAGCTGGCAAATCTGCTTGAACAAAACTTGATATAGACTTTCAGACCTTGAAGACAGGATTGTACCTAGTGAGTATGAAAGAAAAGATCTCTTAAAAATAACAAGGAACCAGGAAATAACAATTGAACACCTGCAAGATGATGCAAAACAAAGAAATATAAGAGTGACAAGTGTCAATGAAAAAGCAGGAGTCAACACTAATGACATAAAAAGACTATTTGCAGAAGTAATAGCAGAAACCTTCCCAAGTATGGGAAAAGAATCTGACCTACAGATAAGGGAGGCATATAAAATTTCAATTAGTCACAAAATAAATGTACACTCAGACATATAATAATCAAGATCCCAGAAATTCAGGACAAGAACAGAATATTAAAAGCTGTTAGAGAAAAAGAGAACCTATCACCTATCAAGGAAAGCCCATCAGACCTCAACACGAACCATCAAGTCAAGAAGACTTTGGAGTGAAGTATTTCAAGTACTGAAATAAAACAATTTCTAACTCAAATTGAGGTACCCTGAAAAACTATCTTTCAAATTAATGGAGAAATAAGATAATTCCACAATAAAGCACAACTGAATAAATTCATGACTACCAAATCAACTCTACAAAGAGTACTAAAAGATATTCTAGAAAGAGATAAAAATGAGCACAATTTCAAGAACAATAACAGAAAGAAACTACTAAGCAGGTAAAGCAATTAAACAGGGAGAAAAATAGGAAATTATCAGCAGGAAGATAACATGACAAAGATAAGCCAATACATATTGGTTATAATCATTAATGTAAATGGCCTCAATTCAACAATCAAAAGAAACAGACTAGCAGAGTGTATCAAGAAACAAGATCCAACAATATGCTGTATATAAGAAACACATTTAAAATAGAAAAGAAACTCATAGACAGAAAGTCAAAGGATGGAAAACATTATTTCATGTTATGGGAATACAGAAAAAAGTCGGGACAGTTATTCTGTTTGAAGAAAATGTGAACTTCAAACCAAAAATGGCCAAAGGAGATAAAGAAGGTCATTACATATTTGTTAGGGAAAAATTCAAGAGGAAGAGATAATAGTCATAAGTATATATGCACCAAATACAGGAGCACCCATCTACATAAGACAAATACTAATAGACATGAAAAGTCAAATATGCAATAACACAATCATAACAGGAGACCTTAATACTCCATTGTCACAAAGTCATAGGTCAACTAGACAAACAAAAATCAGCAAGAAATAACAGAACTAAATCAAACCTGTGAACAAAAGGATTTACTAGATGTTTACAAAATGTTCCACCCCAAAACATCAGTACACATATTTTTCTCAGCTGCACATGGGACATTCTCTAAAACAGACCATATGTTAGCCCATAAAACATGCTTAAATAAATGCAAAGGAATAGAAATTATCCCATGCATATTATCTGACCATAGTGAAATGAAATTAGAGATTAATGACAAAATAAACTGCCAAAACTCCAAAAACACATGGAAATTAAATAACACCCTCCTGAACAAACAATGCATCACAAAGAAGAAATTAAACTTCTGCAATCAAATGAAAATGCAAATACAACTCACCGAAACCTGTGAGACACAATGAAAGTAGTCCACACAGAGAAATTTATAGTGATGAATTCTCATATCAGGAAAATGGAATGAGCACATAAAACAACCTCATGCTGCACCTCGAGATTCTAGAAAAAGAAGAGCAACTCAAAACCGAAGACCAAAGATGGAAGGAAATTATAAGTATCAGAGCAGAAATTAATGCAATTGAGACTAAGAAAACAATACAAAGAATGAATCAGAATTGGTTTTTTGAAATAAGTAAAATTGAGAAACCCTTAGTCAACCTCATCAAGATAAGGAAAGAAAAAACTTAAAATTGATGCAATAAGGAATAAAAAGGGTGAAATCACTACAGAGCCTGTGAAAATTCAGAAGATCATCAATAAGTACTTTGAAAATCTTTGCTATCATAGGATGGGAAACACAGAAGAAATGTCTTAGAAACATGAATTATCAAATCTGGATCAAGAAGATACAAAAATTCCAACTAACTCATTGTCAGTTAATAAAATTGAAAACAATTAAAAACTTACCAACAAAAAAAGCACAGGTTGTGATGAATTCATGGCTGAATTTACCAGGAATTTAGAGAATGTTTAACACCATTATTCCGCAAACTCTTTAATGCAAGTGAAAGGGAAGCAATTCTCCTAACTCATTCCTGGAGGCAAATATTAGTTTGATACCAAAACTAGAGAAAGACCCAACCAAAAAAGAGAACTACAGACCAATTTCCTTAATGAACATTGATTAAAAAATCCTCAATAAAATACTAGCAAACAGAATGCAGCAAATCATCAAGAAGTACACCATGACCAAGTGAGTTTTATTTCAGGAATGCAGAGATGGTTCAACATATGCAAATCAATAAAGAGTACACCATATCAACAGAGCCAAAGGCAAAAATCACATGATCATCTCAATAAATGCAGAAAAAGCCTTTGATAAAGCCCAACACTCAAAAATTAGGAACAACTCAAGATGTCCAATACCACCACTCTTATTCAATATGATTCTTCAAACATTAGCCAGAGTGATTAGACAAGAGAGAGAAATAAGAGGAATAAGGATAGGAAAGGAAAAAGTTAAATTATCATTATTCACAGATGACATTATACTCAACATAGAAGACCTCCAAAACTCCACCAAAATACTTCCAGATTTAATAACCAATTTCAGTAGTGTATCTGGATACAAAATCAACACTCAAAAATCAATAGTATTCTTGTACAGAAACAACAAACTGAGAGAGAAATTATAGAAATAACGTCTTTCACAATAGCATCCAAAGAAATGAAATACTTGTGAATCAATCTAACAAAGGAAGTAAAAGATTTATACATTGGAAATTACCATACTCTGAAAAAAGAAATTAAAGATTTCAGAAAGTAAAAAGTTATTTCTTATTCATGGATAGGAAAAGCCAACATTGTGAAAATGTCTATACTCCTAAAACTGTTACATAGATTTAATGCAATCCTGATCAAAATACCATTCACCTACCTCACAGATCTAGAGAAAACTTTCCTAAAATTGATCTAGAACCATAAGAGACCTAGAATAGCAAAGGCAATCCTGGGAAATGAAGGTAATGCAGGAGGCATCACAATCTCTGAATTTGAATTATACTACAAAGCTACTGTAATAAAATCAGCATGGTACTGGAAAAAAAAACAGACCTGAGGATCAATGGAATAGAACAGAAGATGCAGACACAACTGCAAACACACTCAATCACCTTATCTTTGACAAAGGGGCCAAACAGGTTCATAGGAAGAAAGACAGACTCTTCAATAAATAGCCCTGGAAAAACTTGCTTTCTACATGCCAAAGAGTAAAACTAGACCCATGTCTATCACTTTGCACTAAATCAAAGTAGAAATGGATCAAAGATCTAAATATTAAAATGGAAACACTGAATCTACTGGAAAATAAAATAGGTAGAAATCTTGAAGGCACAGGAGTAGGCAGAGAGTTCATGAACAGAATACAAAATGCCTGGGAAATACTTCAAAGAATTAAAAACAGGAACCTCATCTCATTAAAAAGTTTTTTGTGAGTCAAAAGAAATCACCAACAGAGTGAAAAGAAAGCTCATGACTTGGGGAAAAATTTCAGAAACCGTCCCTCAGACAAAGGATTTATATCTAGAGCATGTAAATAATTGAAAACAATCAGGTCCCCCAAATTCAAAGACCCAGTCCAAAGATAAGCATCTGAGATGAACCATACTTCTCAGATGAAGAAATACAAATAAACAAATATATGAAAAAAATATTCAGCAATATTGGTCATTCATTGATCATAAATGCAAATTAAAACAACACTAAGATTCTATCTCACACCAGAGAGAATGGCTATCATCAAAAAATCATCTGATAAGGACTTCCAGGAAAATAGTGGAGTGGTGAGCATCAGAGAAAGAACTTCTCCAAGTTTTGGTGTCCGGACCCTGGAAAATAACATGAGGAAGGGAAGGCAGAGGGAGTTGGGACCCACAGACACAGGAAGGATCTGAACTGAGACTTGAAGCTCATGGAGAGGGATGATTCAGGAATCCAGCAAAAATAAAACCAGGAGTGGTAGCCCTGCTGGATGGAGAGAAGCAGCAAGTAAGTTGTGCAGCCCTCCATGTGCCAGTGGAGGCCCTGCCAACCAGGGAGAACCAGCAATGCAGCAGTAAAGTGCCCCGTGTGTTGGTGGAGGCCACATCAGCTGGGGAGAACCAGCAATGAAGCTGCCTCTGTCTCCCTTCCCTCTCTCTGTAAGCAACTGGATGCAATACAGACTGAGACGACAATAACTGAAGTAGGGAAGTAACCTGACATTTGTGTCAGTTGACTGACAGTGCAAGCCAGAGGCTGATAGTCTGAGCAACTATTTACAGACTAACAATATGCAAAACAGTAGAGATTGTGGATTTTTACTGCCCTATCACTATTTTGCTTTGTTTCATTTTACTGTTCTGTTTTATTCCCTTTAAAATAAAAAAGTGCAAAGGCAGCATCTCTGGAATGGCCTGAAAAGGTGCAGTGAGGCTTGAGAGACGGTCATGGGGCAGAGTGAAGTGGACCATGGATTCATATCAAAGACTTTAAGAACATCGAGCATGAAAAAAATTACATTTTAAAAACAACTGTCAGAATAGAATAATAAAGGGTGACATAGGTATTCAACCAAATTCATTTGCATAGATAAAACCCAAAAGCAAAATCCAATTTGTATGTGTGTTATCACTAATGTTTAAAAAAAAGGAAATAAAGTCCACTAGAAGAAAAAGAAAATTTATTCAATAAAATCTTTTCTAGAAAAATGCCACAGGTCATTTTTATTCCAAAAAGAACTCCCCATTAAATATATGCATACCTCCAAATACACATACACAAGTTCTCCAGTGGCATAAGATAGTATTTTATGAAGTCATAAAAAATACTAACTGTCAAGCACTATTTCTTGCAGGTGCAACCAAAATCGCTAAGGTTATCTAAGTAAGAAATCCCTAGCGTCTATTACGGAAAGCTTTTAATAGCACTTGCCTTGACAAATTACTCCCCAGCCTTCCCCCACTCCCAATTCAATATAATATAGCTATTTAATTTTGTGACTGCACACATATTCATGTAAGCTACTACTTGAAGAATAAGTTTGAAGAGTTCAAGTAAATACAAATGATGATTTTACTACCTTTTCTCCAAATTTTACATGAGAATTAAAGCTACAATTATATTATGTGTATATGCCTAATAAACGCAGATTCTACAGTTGTCTACATCTCATATCTTCTTACAAGTACATGGGGCAAATGGTCCTATTCCTTTATTTATGTTTAAAACTATTGTTTGCCTTGTAATTCTGTTGGGAGCTCATAATGTCATAATGCTGAAAATCACAAAATGTGACAAAATGTTCTGATGGCCCCATTCTTCCAACCATGATTGAAGATTCAAGATAAACTTACTTTGTAAGAAGTAAATGAAACTGGATAATCATCAAGCTGACCTCACTCACGACTTGCTGTTTTGTGTCTTGGCAACCCAATTTAAGATCACTTTAAGGAATCTTCTCCCTTTAGCAACTTTTTTTTTTTACACAATTAACTGGAAGGGTAGGGGAGTTGACATCTTACAGACTGGGGTGAGAGTTGTAAAACAAGGAGTGTGTTAGTCTGTTTTCCATCTACTATAATGAAATACTTGAGGCTAGGTACTTTATTGCATTTTGCTTTTTCATTTTGTTATTTTCACCTTTTGGGCTAATATTTGGTTTTCCAATCCCAATAGTCATAACTGTTGGTAGTATGTATCTTAGGGTCCTACTGTGTGGTTGATGTTTGATTACTGAGTACCACAATGAAGAGGAGGGCCAGTCACCTGAATTTCTCCTGAGGGTCCTGTTGGGTGAGTCCTATATTCTTCCTGGGATGACTAGCCTAGGAGTATTGATGTAAGTCAACCCTTAGTTCCTGCTGTTGCTATGTCTACAGGTCACCATATCTCCCTGTCTATTGTGTTTGTCTCAGCTGAGACCCTACTGTGTCACTGGATGTCTCATAAGCCCTTTTAATTTTCTCCAAGTTGGGGGAGCCCTTATTGGCACACTTCTCAACCTGCCTGATGTTCTCTGTGTGGAGGAAGGAGTCACCTACACCCTTGCCAAGCTCTCCAAGGTCTTACAGCTGGAGGGAGCTTCGCTACTGCTATTTACCCTCTGAAGACCTCTCTTTTAGGGGCAAACTCACCATACTGATTGGAGCCTGCTGCAGTCTTCTGTTTGGGTGAGGGGTTGCTGAGTCTCCCATCAACCCAGCACAGTTAATCCACTGCAGCTCAAGGTTGTGGGAGGAGGAATGGGAGCCAAGGATCAGTTACTTGGTTTGGGAGATGGGGAGGGTCACCAAGGGCAGTGGGCCAGCGGGTCACATAGGAAGCACATGGCAGTGCAGGCACAAGGTCCCGAGGTTAGGTACTTTATATGAAAAGGTTTATCTCACAGTTCTCAACAGCATGGTGCAGGCATCATCTTGGAAGCATGTTGGCTCTCTGGTGAGGGTCATGTGGCAGATGGTATCATAATGGCCACAGTGAGTGGAAGAAGAGATCATATTACAAGACAGGAAACCAG